>JAULKK010000006.1:2950030-2960940 GCA_032355705.1 Rubia peregrina
AGTGCTCGAGAAGATGAATCCAATGGTGCAAGCCTTGGAGGCTGGTTCTTCTCGGATAATTCTCAGAACATGGTTCAAACTTCCGGATCACAATTCCTCCTCTTCTTTGTCTTCTTTCTCAGATCTAAAATCCATGTACAAAATTTGGTTTATTTAATTCAGATGTCCTAAAACCGTATATTAAATTTGGTTCTGGTTATTCGAATTCAGATAGTTTGATTTTCGATTCAATTTCTTATTTTCGATTTTTTCCCACCTCTATCGTTAGGACATACCAACGTACATATACTAGTGTGATGATAGTATACTAATGTAACACTTTAATATTTCAACAATAATATAGGCTAAACCAACAATTACAACCGTCGTAATAGAATATTTAATAGCACAAAAATTATGGTTTCACACATTCTTTAAATTACAATATATATTTTTATCGTAATAGAATATCTAATGTGACACTTTTATGTGGGAGTATTTCTTGGTCAACAAGACAATTTTTAATGTATTTTAAACATATGATATAAACCATAAAAATGCGTTATGATAGGTCTAGTATAATACTCACTATTGTGTTGTTATTATGTATATCACCACACTATATGGTGTTTCGAATCAATTTATGCTAAAATCCTTAAAGTATCTATTGCTACACTTTTTTTGTATCATCGATACCTATTATTACATCAATACTAATGACACTGGAAAACAAATGTCACCATAGCCTAAATGTCACAATAGTTATGTTTTTACGACAAATTGACGTGTCACAAATGCCCCATTTTCTAGCAGTATGGTGGAAAATGGATAATGGTAGAATGCAAATCTGATTAGATTAACAATCAGAAAAAATGAAACTGTTTTGATCCTCTCGATACCTAAGCCACAAAATCAATATAATAATTCGTGGATGTGGGATCAGGCTACTGATGGTAATTATTCTGTTAAATCGAGATATATTGCCTAGTAGTTCAATCTATCTAGATATTACAGGTCATCCAGCGAGCACCAGTAATGGGTTATCTCATAATTGGAAGTAGATTTGAAAGTTAACAGTACCTATGATGATCTGTCATTTCATATGGAAGCTATGCAAGAACCAACTACCTACAATTGACAACCTCATCTAACGGAGATGCTTAAGCTCCGCACAACAACACTGCCTCACATGTAAACCATATGATATATCTCCAGGGTACATTTTCTTCCATTGTCCCCTCGCTTATCAGTTATGGTTTGGGGTTGATTAACATGTGATATATATATATATATATATATATACCACCAACCAAGTTTATCTCTATAGGTACAAGACCTAATTATAGAGTTAGAAGAAGACACATTGTTCTTGATCACTATACTGTTCAACCAGCTATGGTACCATAAAACATATTACTCCATGGTGAAATAAATGATCTTGACCTAACGTACACACTCCAACACACATTACAATAGATCGAGGAAATAAAGAGGGGCAAATTTAATATGACATCTCTTCAAATACGCCTAATAGAGATAATATACATCAATGTGTGATTTCAAATAATCAAATAATGTCATTGTATTTTGACGCTGCTACTTCCTCAAATTGTACTTGGCTAAGATGGTATATCAAGTCCACAGACAATAACTGGATATATGGAGAATCCATTCGAATTAAACAAGTTCATTCAACAAAAATTGTGAAAGAAAGTTCCCTTATCTTAGTTTTAAATGGATGTATCAAACAAAATTATCACCAAACCGTCTGGGAGATTCCCAAATGGCAATCCACACAAGAATGCCATGTAGAAAAACATTATGAACAGCCATTTGATGAATGTCCCGACCCTTAATTACCACAACAACAAGAAATATACTAACATAACTTAATTTTTCAATAGGAGAAAAAGTTTCAGTAAAGTCAGTCACTTAAATCTGACGATCACCCAAAATAATAAGGCAAGCTTTATAATGCTTAATAGAACAATCTGAGTTGTATTTTGTACGGAAGACCAACTTACAACCAATAGCAGAATTTTCAAGTGGGTGAGGAGACATAACCCTAATATTGTTGCGTTCAAGCACATTAATTTCCTCTGTCATTGTTGCTTCTAGTGCGTGAAGCGAGACACTTCAGTATAAGAAGAAGGATTTGTACTAGAAATTACTACACTAAAAATCTGGAATGCGATAAAGAAAAATTATCATAGGAAACATAATCAGAAATGGTATAAGTAATACATGAGGACATTGACGAAGGAATAGAAGGTGAAGCCGCAGTGGGGGGGTTCGTTGAGATGGCTGAGCAAACATTGTCTTGAAGATGAGTAGGCAGACGATGAACACTTGAGAATTGTCGAGTAGGATGAGGCCCAAACTCTGAATCAGGTTTATAAACCATCTCGTCCGAGTTAACAAGATTTTGTGGCTCAACCTCAAAAGAGGTCGAGCCTGAGGGTGGAACATGCAAGTTAGCAGTGAGACCGGATCGACAGCGGCAAGGTCGGTAGACGGTGGCAACTCAGACAAGAGCACCAGACCGCACTGAGGTCGATGATGATGGAGAGGCAGTTAACAGAATCGATAGACGATAGACAAGGCTGGATTGGATGACACGACGGTGAGAGAAGTATAGTAGTAGTGGCACAGTGACCAGCGGATTGGTGGAGATAGAGACTTTGACAATGATTTATAGCGGCAAAAGAATTGCATCGTTGGATTTATGAAACATAGGTTCAGTTCAGAGCGCCGAATTAGAAACTTGAACATAATGGAACTAGTTTTCATAAAAGAAAATATCACGACTATAAGATAAAGACTAAGAGTCGAGATCATAAACACATCATACCTTCTTCCGGCAGAGTAACCTAGAAAATGCATCGACAACTCCGAGATGCAAATTAATCGCAAAGATGAGGCACTTGAGAAGAAAAACATAGATGACCAAAAAATGAGAGTAGAGCGAAATCCGGTTCTCGTTCGTGTAGAAACTAGTAAGTACTATTCCCATTCAGCAAATGTGTAGGAGTACGGTTAATCAAGTAAGTCGCAGTCAAGACACATTCTCCCGAAAAATCAATAGGTAGATAAGCTTGAAAGAAAAGAGAACGAGCAACATTTAGAAGATGATGATGCTTATGTTCAACACGACTATTCTGCTAAGGCGTATCAACAGAAGAAGTCTCAAATAAAATTTATGTTTCAGCAAAGTAAGACCATATTGGTAAAAAAATCCATTCCATTATCAGCTCAAATCTTGCATATGTGGTGCCAAAATTGTCTCAAAATGAGAGCACAAAAAACCTTGAATCTGGTAGAAACCTCTTATTTTCACACAAGTAAATGAACCCAAACGGACCGAGAGTAGTCATCACTTATGGTTTAAAAAAAAATAAAAGGCTCCAATAGTGGATGGGGAATTATAAGGTCACCAAACATCACAATGAACTAACTCGAAAGGATGAGTAGATTTATTCAAACTTAGAGGAAAACTATTTCTAGATTACTTTGCTCAATGACAGATTGAGCAGGGAACAATGGTAATTAAATATTATTTACTATATTTTATAAAAGAATCAAAATACAACACCGAAGTGAAAGGATGACCAAATCATTGATGCGAAAGACTTGCATAAACAGAGGACCTGGAGATAGCAGAGACTAGTAGTATGCGTGCCTGAGAGGAAAATTCTTCAAACGTGAGCAGCTAATAAACCCCACCCGACATTTCACTCACGCCAATCATTGTACTCAAGCGGACGTCCCGTAATATGCATATATATATATATATATATTTTCGGTAAACACAGCTATACAGTTAAAGGAAGCAAGTAACTTAGCACAAGATAATAAGTTGTAATGCAATTCAAGGATAAGAAAAACATGTGGCAGAGTAATATTCCCAAGACATAAAGTGCCTAGGTAAACAACAGTATATATGGTTCCATAAGGAAACCGAACAATCAAGAGTGATCGGCGAAAAACCTGGAGCTGCAGCAGTGGTAGCGGCGACATTGTTGGGTTGATTCCTGGCGGCGGTGACGTTGGTCCATTTTTGGGTTGTTGTTACTGGTGTTGTTTGCTTGATCCACGTGCCTCAGTGTACCAATCTGGGAAACCATGGGTTTTAAAACAGGTATCAATATCATGTTCTTTGTGCCCGCAATGGCTGCACAACAAATTCTTGTGATAGATATGACTCTCGGATGCATTGATGCCTAATTGGCCACGTCGTGCTAGGGTAGCGAACGCCACTGAGTCAATATGAGAATCACAAGATAGTACCACGGTCTTGTGACGCTCCTCCTGAACTGCAAGGGCGTAGACACAAGTGAGAGGTGGCACAATTTTTAGGATATAATCCAATCCAATCCCATGAGAATGTCATGAACAGTGACAACACTTTCATATAGTCAAAATTGGCATGCAAAGGTTTTGCAATAACATGGACGTGTTGGTAGATGTAGACTCAACTAACTCTAGAAATTTTGGCATTTTCGAAAGTAAGTAGCAATTTGTTGTCTATTCTCGAGACAATTCGAAATATCAAAATGAATCTGCATAAGTTTGGGACCATTCCCAATTGAAAAACTCTAATCAAAATCATCCCACATATGCTTATCTAATTCACACAATGATGATGGATAACCAAAGAGATGGCTCAATGGTCTAGAGTATCCATCCAACAAGTGTAGAATTAACAACAAACCAGGTTTCCCACGTTTCTTTTAGGAACACCAGCTTTCGCCTTTCACAGAAAGCGTTGTGAATAGTTGCGGCTCATTCACGATAATTATCATGTTTCAAAATCACAAAAGAGACTAGCAGAGTCGGGTTATCAGAAGCATGAAGAAAAAAACATAGATGTGGGTAATGACACAGAAGAGTTGAAGGAGACGCTGAGCTTCTTGGAAGCGATAGTTTTTTCTCGGAGACAATTAGCGGCGGCGTAAAGATTGGCGGCAACGGCGGTGGATTAGAGGTCGGCAGAAGTGGCAACGACAGTGTCCTACGCGACTTGAAGATCAAGTTTAGTCAATGGCGGATTGAAGGCGCCAAACTAGTCGGTCTCATCAGTAATTGTTGCATAATTACCGTCGGTTAGTTATCTACGGAAGTTGAAGCGAAGATGATTTTAGGTATTTTAAATTTTAATGGTTTTCAGCATTTTAACTCTGATACCATGTAAAATATAATTGGGTGATTATATTCATCCTAGAAGTCCCATATATAAATGGCAAGTACAAAGACCAAATGCCAACATGAAAAGTAACTAACTAACTACATATGAAAAAATATTTTATTCTTAGCATATTTAACTAAATCTAATACTCCATCCGTTCATTAGTGTTTGACACACTTTTTTACTCTATTTTCTCAAGGCATGTTTGACCATTAAAAACTTTTGCTACATTTGTTAATATCATGTAAATTTTTAATATTTGGAAAGTACATGCTACGAAGAATCCAATGATACCTCACATGATAATATTACTACTTATATATTACATGAAATTTATGGTTAAACGTGTCTTGAGAAAGAGATAAAAAAGTGTGTCAAACTCTTTTGAGCGGAGTGAGTAGTTATAATTTGACTAAAAAAACTGTCGGAACAATATTTTTTTATGATTTGTCTAATACTAGTACTGTATGAGAAATTTTCAAATAAAAATGGGAAAAAGCTCTTTCTCTAAAATGAAAAAAGAAAGAGAAAAGAAAAGAAAAACTGTGCTACGGTTCGTTCAGTTAGCCGCCAGTACCACTAATATGCAAGAACCGCTCTCCACTCCACCGTGATACCATTTTATTTTCGGGATCCACGCCCCACCGCGTTACAACTCCGGCGACTCCGCACGACACTACTCTCACCACTATGTCATCATCCGGCGAAGAAAACCCGACGGGTCAACCCGAAGACAAAATCCCTAAACCCACACTCCCAACCCCCACTGACCCCTACGACGAAATCGAAGAAGACGATGACGAGGAGGAGGAGGAGGAGGAGGAAGATGAGTACGATGAGGAGGAACCCCCAGCTCGCAGTCGCGAATCGCTAATGCAGTCGGACCGGGCGAGTATGGAGAACCTGTTCCGGCGGCTGTCGAACGAGCGAGTCCCAGTCAGGGTCCACGACGTGGTTATCAAGGGGAACTCGAAGACCAAGGATTTTATCATCGAAGCTCAGGCCGATGCCCTCAGACGCGCCACCACTATGCAGGAGTTGCTGCAGGCCTCTACTCTGGTCAATGCTAACCTGCAGGGAATGGAGATTTTCGATTCCGTCAGTATTACCCTCGATTCGGGTCCGCCGGAGCTCCCTGGCACGGCAAATGTCATCGTTGAGGTTGTCGAGGCCAAAACCCCTCTCAGTGGCGATTTTGGGATTTTCACCAAGCCCGAGGTTAGTCTATACTCTAATTCTGTCTTATTTTGGCTTATGATGCTCATGATGGTATGGATTTTAATTTGATTAGCTACAACTTAAAGTCTTAAACCCTAGGTTGTTATTTGGAGTATGATGAGCTAATTTATTAATTTGAAATGTGCATTGTTTCATTTCTATTGTGTGAAATGATGAGCTCACTGTTCTCATATACGCGTACAGCATTATATAAAATTGGGTGGACTGGGGAGGTATGTTATCTGTTCAACTTCTGCACTATGGGCTAGGCAGGGTAGGAGCTGTGAAATAGATTTCGGTTTTGTTAGGCTTTGAATTGTTTGCATCTCATTTGTGATTCCCTGACACTAAGCAAGTCTGTGTGCAAGTTCATGCAACAACTGGCCTAATTTAAAGGAGATGTACACGTGAGTTATTGATTTAGGCTTAATGCAACAACTTGCCTAATTCAAGCTTTTTTAAGATTTAGGCTTGAGTTATCGAAACTTTGATTCTATGACTTGTACACGTGCATCCTGGAACCGTTATCATTATGCGGCAGAAGTGCTACAGTTTTTAATGTTTATTTGTCTCCAATTGATTTTCGGTGGTGAAATTTCAAGAAGAGTTTGTATTAGTTTAAGCTCTGAAATATTCTGTCATGTGGAGGCTGAGTAACTATGAGCAATAATTTGTACTTCTTTCTTTGTCTTCTTATATAATTTGAGTCATCTGTATTCAGATTCTAGAGTAATATTAGTCTCATTCCTTGCAATTTTCATTTCTTCTTCTCATATTAATGGCGTGCTCTTTTAATCAGTAAACGGGGCTTTCCTTCACCCCCAAATGAATTCTGATTTTATATGTTGTACATTTAATGGAAGTATTCTTTTTGGGATTCATGGTGAAATGACTTTACTGAGCTTGCTGTGAGACATCAGATCTGTATTTTTATAAGCATTAAGAAATTTTGACTCGCTCGTAGTTATGTTTGAGTTTTGTTGCTGGCCTCTGTCTGAAGCCGATGGCAACATATGTGGAAAATCTTGTAGCTTTATTAATTGCCTCCGGTGCAGTATTAAAATCTCTATAGACCTGCAATTTGTATTTAGGTGCATGACCTGATTTTGCTGACCCTTAATATGGTCTGTATGACTGGTAGGCTTTTCAATGTGTATTTTTAGTTCTTACATGATTTAGCATTACAGCTATCTGATTATTTGATCTTTTGGAATTTGTAGTCTAGATCTTGGTCTCTTGAGGGTTCGTTGAAGCTAAAAAATGTGTTAGGCTATGGTGATATCTGGGATGGCTCTTTGGCTTATGGCTGGGATCAAACGTCAGAGATAAGTACTGGATTATATTTACCCAAATTTAAGGGACTAATCACTCCTCTGGTGGCTCGGATATCTCTGCTTTCCCAAGATTGGTCGAAGTTTTCTTCTTATAAGGAGCGAGCTTTAGGCTTCTCTCTTGGACTACTATCATCAAGGAATCATGACCTGTCTTACAATCTTTCTTGGCGAGCGATGACTGATCCATCCCAATTAGCTTCTAAGACGATAAGGAGGCAGCTAGGACATAGTTTACTCTCAGCTTTGAAGTACACATTCAAGATTGATAACAGGAATTCTCCCCTGAGACCAACTCAAGGATATGCCTTTGTTTCTACCTCTCAGCTTGGTGGGCTTTATCCAGATCCTCGGAGCGTTCGCTTTATCCGCCAGGTTTACTAGACTTGCTTTTCCTAACTTTGCATGCTTGGGCTTTATTTTAACTTGTTTTACCTTTCCTTTTATACTAAAGAAATATATTTCTGGGTTAGGATGTGGATAAGTGAGGCTGTTGTATTATTTTTTGCACTGAAGATTGAATTTCACTGTGACCTTCTTGCTATATTTTCCACGTGCAAGCTTTAGGGTGTGCTTGGTTGGATGGTATGATTTTGGTCCCATCTCCATTTTATAAAACCAAGGAATGGACTATTCCCCTCCCATTTTTTGGGTTATGGATTTCATTGCCCTCAAGTGGCTAATTTATTGTTAAAATATTGATTATGATTGTCACTTTCAATCAAAACGACACATTTACTATCATTTCCCCCATGGTTTATTATCATTCCCCACTATTATCATTATCACTACCCTTGTCACTCTACTATTGTGTCTATGAGTGCGGATATTTATCTGTCACTTGACCTGTTGTAGCCTATGTGAACCTGGAGTGTCGTGCATTTTTCCATTGGTGCAAATTATGTCCCATGCATACTTTCCTATCTGTATTGATCCGCTTTCAGTTCCAGAATTTCTGATGATTTAAGATGTCACCCCGCATTAGAACATTAATTCATCTGTTTATCATTATTGTTGATGCAAGTTGGGTTTTAATCATAGGTTGATTTATGCAGGAGTTTGACCTTCGTTACGCATTGCCCTTGGGATTTAACAATACTGCCCTGAACTTTGGTGTCTCTAGTGGTGTTGTTTTCCCCTGGCGAAATGGTTTCTTGAATACGCCATCCAACTTAACAGAGAGATTCTTCTTGGGTGGTAATTCTTCCCCAGTTTGCACTTTGGGAGGCCCTACATCAGTTTTAGGTTTTAAGACCAGAGGATTGGGACCTGCTGAGTCAAGAAGGCAGGTTGGAGAAAATGATGACGCTCCAGCAGAAGTGGATTTTCTTGGTGGAGATTTTGCTGTTACTGCTTTTTCAGATCTCTCATTTGATCTCCCACTGAGGATTCTAAGAGATGCTGGTATCCATGGACATGTATTTGCTTCTACAGGCAGCCTGACGAGTTTTACTGAGAATTCCTTCCAAAACTTTTCTTCAAGTAAATTCAAAGAATCATTCAGAAGCTCTGCTGGATTTGGAGTGATTGTGCCTACTAAACTATTTCGCATGGAGGTTTGATTTTCTACTTTATGATCTTTCTTGAACTCGTTACTTGTCTCTTATCTTTTACTCGTGTCCTGAAATTGATAATCTTATTCTAGTTGGAAAATAGAGCTGGGCTTTACTATTGCTGGCACACTTGTGCAGCTAAATGAAATAGAGTTGAGAAAAGAAAGCTCTAAATGGTGTTTTTGCTTTTTGGGGGAACCAAGGAATGATATAAATGGGTTTTGGGTTTCCAGCATGTGCAATATTGTGATGAGTTGCAGTTCTTGTGGCTAAATCTAAACAATGTGATTTCATTTTCAGATCAACTACTGTCACCTATTGAAGAAAATGGATCACGACCGAGGAAGGACTGGTGTACAATTCAGCTTCTCTTCACCATGATAGGAGTATAGGACCGACCTGGTTTAATTTCCCGTGTCTTGACTGAGTTGTTACCGAGGTTTATTGAGGAATACATGTCACACTGAGGATTATACTATGCGGCTGCATTGTTTACTTACCTGATTATTGTATAATGCTATGAGGCCATACTTTTCAGCACGGAACTCCTCAGAATACATGACAATTAAGGAGTTGGTTGGTGGATTTTGGGAAAATACCCCTAGCTCATCTTAGGTTGCAGCCAAAAGCAGAATGTTGAGGGTATGAATGTGAACAAGTAGGAGGGCAAGTGACTGCTAAGGTGCAGATAGAATTAAAACTGTCAATAACAGAGCTACTGGTGTTCTCTTTTAGAGAAAGATCTTCTCTTCATTCCTTGTGCGCAATTAGAAGCACTTGTTTGTGTTTGTGTTTGTGTGTGTGTGTGTGTGTGTGTGTGTGATATGCTGAGGGAGAGAAAATTGGGCCTCATTGTTGTGGTGTATTGCATTTGTTGGGAGGCAAAAGAGATTATTTTGGGAGACAAGATTGGTTGTGTCATGTGTGACAACAGGGTAGGTGGTTACTGACTTACTGTTAGGGAGAGATTACTTGCAGAATGAAATAAAGAAAGAGAGAGAAAATGTTGCAGAAATTGATGCCAAGTAGAATTGATTTGACCAATACTTGATATAGATAATTAGAGTCGGAAAACAGATGTAATTGTTGACCACGTCCACAGGCAGCCCGTAGAATCTGTGGCTTGGCATCTGTGTAATGCATTTGTTTATGACTAACAACAAACAAAAAATAGTACGAATAAATATCTTGTGATAGGCCAATGCGGTCAGTGTCTTGTTTGAGGTAATTTTGTGAAGCTTCATTAGCCTTCTTAACCGTCCCGAAAAAGTCATTTCCTCCACATACTAGTGGTATTCTTCACCCTTTTTTTTTGTCAATTATTCCATAATGCTTTAACTAAGGTAGTAATAAAACCTTTTAATTGCAAATTTCAAATAGTAATGCAGACAAGTTTGAACGTAAAGTTCCTACCATCGGAGAGGGCCATACAACACAAGTTTACCCAAAATATCCATATTTTTTTCACAATTATCTGTTGCCACTTCATCTTGCATAAAATATCGAGCCACATTTCAATCTTGGACGGAGGGAGTATATATACACACATATGTATATGTATGTACGCAGTGGCGGATCTAGAAATTTCTATACGGGGTGCACGAATAATATATATTGGTGGAGTGCACTATATTTTTGTATTTG
>JAULKK010000006.1:3059646-3076859 GCA_032355705.1 Rubia peregrina
CTTAAACCAACTAGGTATGGTTATATCTGCACTTTCAGTTATCAAAATGTTATATTGACACTTATATCAAGTAGGTAGGGTTACAAAAGCATTTTCCCTATACTTTATCTAGACACATTGACAAAAACATAGTACTCCCTCCGTCTCACTTCTATTTGCACTATTTTCTTTAGAAAAAAATCAGCTACGCAAAATACCTCAATACCCTTAAAGTTTATAATCTTTACCCTCAAAATAAAACCCTCTTTCCTCATCAACCCAGCCACATCTCCTCTCCTCTCGTCCTTTCCTCCATTTATCCAGATCCCCTTCATTTCCCCATTTCTCCACTTCTCTGTAACTCTCAAGATCCCCTTCATTTCTCCATTTCTCTGCAACTCTCCAGATCCTCTCAATTTCTCCAATTTTCTGCAACTCTCATTCTCTCCTCCATTTTCCAATTTTTCTTCCGTCCTTCTCCATTTTTCCTTCTCCTCCTCCCCTTCCCCACTTTTCCTTCTCTTTCTCCTTCTCGCATTTTTGAATATAAAATACTGCTACTCCTTCGCCGCCGCGCACTAGTTTGTTCAGTGGCGGAGCCAGAAAAAAATCGTGATGGGGGCTGATATGCAAAGGGAAAAAATCGACAATTTTACCTATCGTGACGGGGGCTAAAAAAAATTTAAAAAATTTTACCCTGAAAATACCCGGATTTTTTTCTTGGCGGGGGCTGGAGCCCCCTGTAGCTCCGCCCCTGAGTTTGTTGGCCTATATTTTTGTTGAATTTATTAAAAGAGTAAAATAGATTGTTGCTGAGTTTTTATTTTAGGAAATTTCTCAATTCAAATATCATGTTTTGGATTTTATATTGAGTTGGAATGAAGCTAGTATTTAATTTTTCTCAATCCAATTTGGGTGAATGTGCTTTTGTGGCTATTGCAATCTCGTTTAGCAGGTGATGATGGGTGGTGGTTGGAAGTGATAGTGGGTGGCAGCGAATGCACTGGTTGCGTTGGATGGTGGTTGTAGAAGGAGTAATATATGAGGACAATATTGCCATTTTATGTGGTCAAAGTATTCCATCTTCCTCTCCCTGCAAATAGAGTTGGGATAGAGAGTACAACAAGTTGGATTGATTTCATGGTGAATTGAGTCAGTGGTGTTGAAGTGAACTGAAAATTAAGCTTATTTGGTGGCAAATTGAGTTTATTGGTTGAGTTTATGGCGTTGAAGATAACCCTATAGTAGACAGAACCTTAGTTTCATTGTAAAAAAATAAAATAGAGAAAGTCTCTTGTCAGATAAACTAACGGTTAGATCAATCATGAAAAATCTTGCTTCAATGACTTTTAGGGTTAAATTATAATTATTCTTGCATTGCTTACATTTATTTAAATTTTCCGTTGCAATAAAAAAATAAGTATCTAATCACCCATTAATTACATCAACTATAAAAATGATCTCATTTAACAGTTAGTCGGACTTTGTGGAAAAAATATAGCAAAGTGCCAAAGTAAACCCGACTCTAGGCTGAAAATGTCAATGTAACCCTGTAAAATAAAAAAGTGTTAAAATAATCCTAACTTTATGATGTACGTGCAAATATAACCCCGTGAGCCATTGACTCCAATTGCCAATGCTATAATTAGCTAGATTTTAATGAAATGACCATTTTACCCATGCTAAAAAATTATTAAAATCATTTGACCCCTCCCCTTATATTTTCCCTTCCGCCGCCTTACCCCTCCCCCTTTTCTTCTTCCTTCTGCCATCGGCCCGCCGTTGCATTCTTTCCCTCCGTCGCCACTCAATTCTTTTCCTCCGCCGCTGCTCCATTCTTTCTTTCCGCCACCGCTCCATTCTTTCCTCCACATCGTTCTTCCATTGCGCAATCGTTCTTCCAATTGTGCCTCTCATTTTCTATCTGTAGGTGGTGGAGGAGCAGAGATCGCCGGGGGATGAGGCGACGGGGGAAGGCAGATCGACATAGGTGGATCTGGATTGAACGCACCACTCGTTTCGTGAACTCCACCCGATCGTCTCCGATTCGATCAAAAAACCAGGGAATGAAAGCTCGGATTCAAGCAACACCCAAATAAGCCACCAGTGAGGCTGTAAAAAACAATCTCTTCCACCATCGTCGTTGCATCTTGGTGGTTCTTCCTTTGTGCTTGTTTCTGTTTGGCTGAAGAAAATGCCACTAACAACCTTCTTCTTCTTCTACCTCTATCAATCATGATATTTATCACACCAGGTGAGCGCCATTGTTTTATTTATCCGTAGTACCGTTGTATAGTGTTTATGGTTTCTATTGATGCATGAATTTGTTGATTTAACGTTAAAGTTGAGTTTTTCCCCGTATAGGTAAGATTTTTTGTTTGGAGTGATCATGGCTTGTTCAATTCAAATATTGTTTGCAAGCCAAAAGACTGATTTTGCAGGGTTAGGATTGTGGGCGTAGTGGTCGAAGATAGAAATGATGTCCACCCCGTCGTCCACTGTGGCGTTGAAACTGGCGTTCTTCCAGCACACTTTGTAAACTGCAACTGAGCTTTGAGAGCTACCCCTTTGGGTATCTCGATGCGTAGCCCTATATGGAAGCTCTGAAAGCATATGTCGGGCGGCGGTGGACGCCGTGTGAGTCTCATGGCCGTCAGCGTCTCTCGGAGACTTGAACTCCACTGTGGGCGGCGGTGGCGGGTTGTGGTGGTCGGAGCTAGCGGTGGGTGGTGGCCGAAAACGGTAGCATTGGTTGGTGGCAGGTGGTGGCAACGGGGGACAAAATGGGAAAAAAAGTTTAAGCTGTAGTAGCCAGGGCACATTCATCATTTCGGGTCTGGTCACCGGTCCAATTAGTGAGTCAACACCGGAATGTGACCTAAAGGTTGTATTGATACAATTCATTATAAAGTTAGGGTTAATTTGACATTTTCTGGTTTTACAATGTTATATTGACACTTTCAATCTAAAAGTAGAATTACAAAAACATTTAACCAAAAAAAATATTACTCTAATTCACCAATTTTGAAATTAAAAATATGGGCAATTACCCATGAACCAATGTACCATATCTTTTTCAGTTATGCCTGGACCGGGCCGGTTGATTAAAATCACTCTTGTAATCTTGTTCATTTCTCAAAAAACTTAAAAAGTTAAAACCAGGAAAAAGAGCGGGAGAGAGCCAAAAAACTTTCCCTCGCCGAAATTCTCCGCCACCCCTTCTACCACCGCCTCCAACAAACGGAAATGCCTATTGGAGAGCGAGAGCTCACCGTTCTCGGCGTGTTCAAACCTTTTGGCCTTGTCGCAGAAGGCCTTGACGGCAAACCGCCGGAAGACTTCGAGGATGATTACACGTACTTCCTCTTCGACCCCGAGGTCGCCAGACAACGAGACGCCGCCGATAACTCGGTCCAGGCATCCTCTTCCGTCGAAGGAACTCAACACGAGCTCTTCATTCGGGGAAATCGGTACTATGTTTGACAAATTATCGCCAGTTGTAGACTGTTTTTGACTAATTGGACATCCTATTGAACTAGGGCTCCATGCTCTAACTTACATTTGTATCATGAAATAGAATACTCATTGATCCTTACTTATGTCACTTGGTCACCGATGCGTTGTAATCACAGGATAATTTGGAGCATTGGTGCTCGAGTTTACAAGAGATTCACCTTACCATCCAAGGTGTTGAAGGTTGTGACCTTTACAAAAAAAAATTGGGTGTAATTTTGCAGCAAGGCTGTGTTTATTTTCTGCTCTGCTTTATCTGATTTTGTTTCACAGTAGTATGTCTAGTGCTCCTTGATAGAATTGCATGATGAACTGCTCAGAAAATCATAGTTTCAGTCACCAGGATAGACAATATGTCCTGTTGTACGCAATCTCTTAGTCATATATTTAGTTGGAAACTAGCCTTCTCTTTCTTGTATATCAAACTCTCACTCAGGCTTCAGAGTGCCTGAGTTTAATCGTTGGCATATTTTGATATGAAGATTTGAACGACTGTGTTCTCTATACTGTTGTGAGAAGGAATTAAAATGTTTTGATGGGTTGTTGTTGGTGTAATCAATGAAATTTATTCTTTATACTTTTTTCTACTTACACTTGTTTCCATGCCACTTACTCATTGGCTGTTTATGGTCTTAAATCCTAAGGGAAGAAACCTTATGACTCAATTCGTTAGTTTAATTTATGAACTTCTCATTTTGTTATTGATTTCAGGCATGCTGGTGCCGGATGGGTGACATGTCCGAGGCTCTTCTTTGTGTTCTTGAAGCTGATAGTTTAACCATTTATAACACATCAGGTGAATAAATATTGCACTTTATTGTTCTCTGTTTAATCTTTGTCCAGTTCACCTTTTTCCACCCAGTATACCTTCAGTTTCTTGTAGAGAATATATGGGATTTGATAATTTATTCTGTTTTTAGCTACCATGAAATCCCCGCAATGTTTCGCAGTGATTTTTTTAAAATTACCCTCATTGAAAGAGTGTCATGTATGTCTTTAATCTGCTCTCCTTTGTCGACATACTTTTTCTGTGGACATAAAACTGAGAGTTGATGTCCTGTTCAACAGGTGAAGTGGTGTCGTTTCCCCTGTCACATACCATTACATCAATTTGGCCTCTTCCCTCTGGTTTACTCCTCCAAGCTGAAGGGAATTCATTAAAGCACAAACCATTTTTGCCTCATGGTGCTTCTCTCAATGTCCGCAATGTGTCTTGTTTAAAAAGAGAAGTTGGATACAATACTCACAAAAACTATTCTCCAGCTTATGCCTATGATTTTACTCCTAAGGCAGATGGATCTTTACTTTCCTCACATTTACTATTGAAGGATCCTCTTGAAGAACCTCAAGTATAGTGAACATTTTTATGCTGCCTTTTGTTTTTGTAATATATATTTTACCATATTCTCCTGATATCATACCTTATTTGCGCTTGCTCTTTTTGAATTTATTTGATTCGACGTCTTTCCGAAATTTGAAATGACTTTTCGCAGCCGATTCATATTGTTGAAAGAGGAAAGTCGGACGTCATGAAAGAATATGATGAACAGACTATATGGACAAGTGAATCCGTTCCTTTGATGGCATCATATAACAAAGGTCTTCCCTCCTGATTTAAATTCATCATTGCTCCATTTTTGGGTTAAACTTAGCTAGTAAAAAAAACTGAATTTCTAAATGTCATGATTTTGTTACCAGGGAAGCTGCAACATTCGGTTTGGGTTGCAGAAGCCATGAATTCTAACCTTGAAGCTGTTGAATCTGGTTTGTCCGATCCTATACCAGCTGGTGCACTCATAGAAAAGTTGTCCTTTCGAAGAATATGGCAGGGGAAGGGCTTCCTCACAGCTGCTAGGAAGGTGTGCATCTATTTTTTAAAATCTTTTGGTACTTTGACTTTCAGTCTAATATTTAAGCACTATTCCTTATGACCTGCGTTGTGCTTCTTTAGTTTTATTTTGTTCCTGAAGGAAGATCCTTGATTACCTTATTATATGGTGAAATCAAGCATTCTAAACCAACTTGACACTTAATTAGCATTAGTTATTTTTCTCCTCTTGCAATTTGAGCTCCTAAAGTGGAAAGATCAATGGAGATGTAAGGTTGTCTAATTTGATGAAAAAACCCTAAGCATGTTGATATTGTGATCCTATCAGAAACATTGTGCTCAGTATTCAGATAACTTAATGTCATGTTTATTAGGGGGACCGCGATTAGTTTTATTTCTTACATATAGCAATTGCTTAATTGCATACATTTAATGGACAATAAAATTGTCCTCATGTAAGTTTTGTGGTCTAGCAGTTTGAATCTATTGACGCATGAAGTTAATTTTATTTTCATTGAAGGAATACCTCATGCTTCTAACTGTTTAGATGGTGACTTTAGACACAGAAATCTCTGTACCCTTTTGAAGATGGATCATGGAACAATAGGTTTTTGTAAGTTGGTTCGGTGTTGCAACTTAAACATTCATGTGAAATCAAGAGATTTCATCTCCTGTTCAGTGGTATTGATAATGTAGTTGCTTAAGGTAATTATGTTTTGGAATTATATGACACTTTAAGATCAATGCATCTTTCTGCTGGGCGCAATAAAGTCTTTAGCTGTTGCCATGTTGTTTCCAGTATGAAGCACGCTTGGGTTCGCCGGATGTGTGTTCCTTCTTGAAAAATTCAAGTTTTCCTTTTGCATTATTTCTTTATTAATAAGTGGTGAAAAATCTTAATTTCAAGAAATGATTATGGATGCTGTCATGAAAATTAAAATCTTTTCCCTCAGAAAAATCATGGTCGGTGGTTTACTCAATTTTGTTCTTATCAATCTTACATGTTCCAAGAGTTTTCTTTGCCGTTTCACTCTGGCTGATTTCTTTCATGTCGTCTGGATATGATCCATGCCCGTACTTCATGGCGCTTGTGTTGATCCTATTTTAGAACTAGTCTCTGTTTCTTTCATGTGTATGACCTCTCTTGGTGGAAACCCTTTTACTAGGTATTTCTGGCCACTGATGATGATGCTGTTCAAATAATTTGTTTTCTTCTTCATGAGCAAAAGAAATTGCTAGCAGTCAGTCTTCATGCTATAGAAATAAACGGCGAAATTACCTATGATATTAAACCAGAGCTGAGCTGGAGCATACCAGCAATTGCTGCAGAGCCTGTTATTGTGACACGCCCAAGGTATGTCTCATTCCTTACCTTTCTTATTCTCTTTGTACGAGCCATTTAAAGAATAGTGTTTCTGTTGCTCTTTCCAGATTGACTATCGGAACACGTCCTTTCGTAGACATCATTGCCTTAACTTCAGAAAACAACCTAGTTCTTTATGTAAGCTCTTTAATTTGACCTTCTATATCTGAACATTGTCTCTGCAGCAAAATTTACACAGAATCTGATTTCAGAACGCTCGTCATGTCCTGCTTGAACATGATTTGTAGTTGTAAGTGTTTGTACTTTGGTTGAACATAGGGATAATCAGTGCTACTCTATTCTAAATAAACTGGTCCATTGCATGTAATCCGGAGTATATTGCTAGATCCACTGTGCTTCTTGTTTTTTATTTATTTATTTTGATTAAAAAATATTTTCCTTTATAATTTCAATCAGTTTGTTTTGCACTCATCATCTTGAACATCTATTTTCATCATTTTAGTCATATATAATTTCTACTTGGGGCAAAAGCGACAATGAGCATTGCAGCCCTTCCCTGCTTCTGTGGGGGTTTATGAGCTATGCAGTCCTTCCCTGCTTCATTTTAGTTGTTCATAATTTCACTTTGTTTCTTCTAGTGGACTTTTGTTTGTCCTCCCAGCTGTTTGAATCTATCCACTAAAAATCCTGAGCTGAGAATGGGTTAAATGTCACCTAAGGTTTATGATGCTACTTTGGATGCAATAGTATGATTGGAGAAGGAGAAGGAACATAAATTCACAAGGCAGTTTGACTTATTCTTTAGTCATGATAATGTTAGTTTAAGAGAGGCTATGGGATTGATCCTATCCATATCTGTCTTTCAATAATAGGCAGCAGTCTAAGTATCTTCGTAGCTGATTAATTGGAATTACATCTTATTTGCTACTGGCTCATGGATTTCTAGAGAGCCAGATTATAAGTGGCATACTGGAACAGGAAGGATGGCTTTCTTTGTCAAGTTTTGACCGCTCATTTCCTTGGACAAACTGGATATCTTCAGGGGCTAATCTTCCGATTTTCCTCTATTCTCTTTCACTCACAAATATAATAATAGGAAAATTTTCTGCAAATGTGATTAGCATGTATGTGCTTCCTCAGGAGTCGGGAATTGTGACAAGATTGAGATTAAGATCAGTAACATACTCGACCAATTCTCAACTTCGTCTTTTGACTCATATCAGATGGCTTAACAGTACTAGGCAAGTTGTGTCCACTGAGAGTATGTACATGTTGATGACTTTTGGACACAAATTGAACTTTAATTGGTGATGCTAATGTAGACGGCTAGACGCTTTGAGCTTGACCGTGGATTTATTGAATCCTTTCATTTACCCCCTTCAGTCAGTCAGTACTGTGTTCTTGTTTGTAACTGGGAGATGTTTGCTGCATATGCACTCTTGCCCATGTCACATTTACTGCACTGTTAACATGCCCTATTACTGTTGCCAAGCATCTCATCTCCTTGACTAAGCTGGATATCTTCAAGGGCCAATCATTTGATTCCCCTCCATTCTCTCACACTAACAAAAATAATACCACGAGAAATTTCTTCAAGTTTGATTAGTATGCCAGTGCTTCCCTAGACATTACAGGAAATGTGACAAGCTTGAGGATAAAATCAGTAGCCCACTCAAAAAATTCTCAACTTCGTCTTTTGACTCAGGTTGGATGCCTTACACCAGTCAAATTCTGTGTGCTGAGAATATGTTGATTTTTGGATAATTGGACTAATGGACTTTGATTGGTGATGTTATCGCAGAAGCTTCGTGGATTTATCCATTAACCCCTACAGTCAATACTGTGTTTTTGTGTGTAACTGAGAATTGTTTGCTGCATGTGCACTCTTCATATGACGTCCAACTGTCCAACTCACATTAATATATATATATAGTTAAGCATGCCTATTGCTATTGCTAACTTTCTCCATGTTCGCCATTGCAGTCTGGCAAGCATTGTCTTTGTAGGTATACAATCCCCTCTTTTCTTGTTAAAGACCAGCTTTTGTGTAAAATTGAGGCTTCAGATACATCTATTAATCATGAGATAAAAGCCACTGAATTGGCTGATGCTGTTCAAGGGCACATTAACATTGCATTGAATAGCAGACAGGTATACTCAGTGAATCACTTCTTCACATTTGAACTTTACAAAGTCTTTTGCTCCATTCTTAAAACTTTCAGTTTGTATTATGCTTCATTCTATGGTAGCTTTGCTTGTAATGAGGAATCTGCATGTTGGTAATGAATGAACCCCTGGTCTCTATCCAGTTAAGGGTTGCTTTTTATGAGTTTCTATTGATATGTCCGCCAAGAATTTGCTATTGCTATTGATCAAGAATTTGTTTGAGAGACTGATAGAAGTTATTGGTAAATGCTTTGGGTGGTTATGAGCAAAAAGTTGCAATACTTGATGAACACACTTAAGCACACTGTCAGAGCTGTTGGATCTAATTAAAGATAATGCACTCACCAAGAATCGAAAGATGCCATGGAATAAATAAGAAATACGAAGACATTATCTATAGCTTCCTTCCTACCATCATTTTCTTGTGGCCAAAAACACGGTCAGACAATTATATGCCACTTACTGTACTATGAGGCACACTGTTTACTGTATAGATGTTGATTATCTTGTTTAATTATTAATGTCCGGGATTTTCTCTACTGTAGGCTTATACATTGATATTTGGGAATAGAAGTTAGTTAACTTTACCATACGTGATCATTCTTTGACTTCAGAAACTGAAACATGACAGTCAATATACGAGGCTTCTCTTTTACAAACTGTACTGCCTAGTACTTTCTCATTCAAGTGTTGACAATGTCTTAAACATGGATGTTTGTACGTTTGGCCTAGCCTAAACTTTATTTTGAATTTTAAAATGTTGGGATGATTATATTGCTGACACCGTTGCCCCCTTCTTTCTCTTGCTTGCGATTGTTCACTCTCTCAAGATATATAGGTGTATGCTTCGTTGTGATCCTTCATCATCACTAGTCAATGATTGCATCACAGCCATGGGCCAGTCTCTTAGTTCAAGTTTCTACAATCACTGTCTGGTTCTTTTATGGGGCGGCTGCTGTTCTTCTAATTTGGCAATGAGAGATTCAACTGTTGATTTAGAATGGAAGGCATTTTGTCGTGTAATTAGGACACTTTGCGGAAGGTGTAGTACTGCCTCTCAGAGTTGCTCCCCAGAAAATTCAGGGTCCTCTTGGGAATTTCTTGTCAACAGCAGATACAACAAGTACTATTCTAAAAAGAGCCTGTTAGCTGGAATTTCACCTTTGACATCAGGTGACCCCTGGGGAGCAGACTCATCTGGGTCTTTTCTCGAATCAAAAGATTCTGAAACACCATCTGACTCTGGTTCATTAAGGGAGGTTATGGATTCACTTCATGCAGTATATGAAAATCTGAAATTCAACATACTCCGCAAGTGGTAACCTCTGGAAAATTTATATCTTTTCACTGAAGTGCATTGTTTCATGAGTTATGTTTTGTTAATAGAATATTTGTTTGCTCAAGCCCTTTTTTTATCTCGCTTCTTCATGTTAATTTCCCTGTGACTGAAAGTATTTTGGTTTTTGTGGCACATTAACATCAGGTTAACTTGGTCTTTGTCATCGGAGATATCATCTTGTCCCTGAATCCAAGTATTGCAGTTTTGGCTCTCTAAAATGAAATACAGTACCAATTTAATTTCTAGGGAGGGAATGGAAGTGACTGATCTCAGTGGCCATCACTATTATCGTGGAGACTACTCACTTCTTCCTCCCTTTCCACCCCCATGCCCCACTTCTAGTTTAAATTTAATACTCTCTCCGTCCCTCTTTAACTTGCACGCAATCTTTTTCACGGTCTCCAGTAAACATGTAGTCGTATATATGAGTAATTACAAACAATGACAGCGCATGCAAATTTTATATTCAGGAACTACATGTTATGACGACTCTAACAATATCTCTTACAATAATATGATTGCTCATACTCCCTCCGGTCTTCTAGTATTGTCCCTCTTTTAAATGGCACAAAGTTTTTTGAAAAGTAAAATGAGTGGTGGAGGTTGGATTGGAAGGATAAAAAGTAAAATGAATGGATGAAAACAATCTAAGATTTACCAAAAGAGAAAGGTGCCAATATAAAAAGACCATCCTAAAAAGGAAAGAGTGCCAACATAAAATGACCGGAGGGAGTATATCTATTCAAAAAAACTGCATGAAAAAAAATTTCCTTGCAAGTTAAGGAGGGATAAAGGGAGTATCAAAAGTTCTCTAACCCCCTTTACTCATGTGCTAATGGTGCAACCGGTTGATACAAAAGGAATTACCTGCCAAATTTATTGTTCAAGTATAGTTGAATCCTGAATCAAAATATTGTTGAATCCTATATTACCTCGAGCATAGTGTTTTAGGGTATCCTGTATTTGTTATATATCAGTCATTTACATCTTACTTGGTATTTCGAAGGCCCTGGGCATTTAAAAAGGAGTTGATTTTTCTGGGCTTTATACCTGGGGGGGGGGTATTATGTGAATTTCGACACTAATAATTGTGTGTTTCTTGGCAATTTTCTGCCAGTTTCCAACTTTCCACATAACTTTATAGTTTTTTATGATAAGCTCAAACCGAAATTTTCAGATTTCGTCTTCTGTTTGTCTAGTATGTACAGTGTTCTTTGTCTGAAAGCAATGAGTGAAACTTCATTCATAAACTTATTTTTGCCAGCTGACCTTGATATGATTTTTCAATGTAGGGATCTTAGTCATCTTGTAGCTCTTTTATGTGATGTTGCTGACTTTTTATGCGAAGAAAGCTACTTGGATCATTATGTGCGGGACTTTCCAGTCTATTCGAAGAGATTTAGGATGTTTCAGTCACCACAGTGCCATAGAATCCCCCCTAGTCTATTTAGATGGCTTGAAAGCTGTCTGCAACATGGATTTAGTTCAGCTAATGCCAGTGACCTTCCTCCTCTAATTCTGAAGGATGGAAGTTCTGCTATTAATTGGGCCAGGAAGATAGTTTCATTCTACAGTCTGCTATGTGGTGCAGAAAAGCTGGGTAAGAGGCTGTCATCTGGCGTTTGCTGCAATGTAGCATCTGGGTCATACTCTACTCAAGAAGAGCTAGTTGTTCTGGCTATGGTTGGTGAAGGATTTGGTTTGCAAGAGTTAGACTTGCTGCCTGTTGGTGTCTCCCTTCCTCTTCGGCATGTAAGTCCTTACCTGAAAATTGTGACAATTTTTGAAATCAATTTGCAGAAGTTATTTGCTTAATTGCTTGTGGTTGGCTAACAATCCCTGTGGTTTCCGTTTACAGAATTGCAGGCTTTACTGTAGGCCTAAATATTTACCTTCACTTTCAGTTGATATGATGGGTTAAACTTTTTGTTTGGGGGCTGTCATGGCTGTTTGAATTGAATAAAAATCTGCACATGCCTCGAGATATTTTTCATTGCAGGGACTTACATGTGATAGTACACCATGTACTTCTTTCTCACTTTTAGATGGTGTATTGGTTAGAAGATATTTGGTTTTATGTGGGCGTATTTGGTACATTTTGTTTGTGGCTCTACATAATGTCATATTCTGTGATGTTTAGGCCCTAGCTAAGTGCCGCGATTCTCCTCCCACTGACTGGCCTGCTGCTGCCTATGTTCTCCTTGGCCGTGAAGATTTGGCTTGGTCTCACACAGCACATTCAAGCAAATCTGCAGAAAGTGATCGTCATACAAGTGGAAGCTTGGTCTCCCTGTCCGCCCCTTACATGTCTCATATTCATCCTGTTTCAATTCCTTCTTCAGTTTCAGAAACAAATGAGTTGGATAATTCTAAGCCAGAGGATGCTGACTCTGTTAATGGATCAGTAATGGATGGAATGGAGCATATGTTCAATACTAGCACACAGTTGCGGTATGGTAATGATCTGCGATTGAATGAGGTTAGTTGGTGTACCCTGTATATATTAATTGTATGAAAGCACTTGCTCACATTTCATTGTAGAAGAAACTTCTGAATTAATTGCCACATCATGTTCCATTTGTGCCAGTATCGTTCAATCTAGATGCCTACATTATAGCTCTGATGTATTACTGACTGTTTGTATTTTTGGTCTGTAACCTATGGTACCTACACACTGTTTGTGTGTGTGTGTGTATGTAAATACAGCACTCTTTACAACATATATGTTAACATGTTATCTTATTGTTGATTTCTCTTGTTACCAGAGTTTCTATGTACGTCTTGTTTTAAAATGAGAAATAGGCTTGATTTGGATGTCGTTAATGTCAGGCCTCTTTTAATTGTTTCCTAGCTTTGTAGTTGAGGTTTGAGTTGATGTCAAGCTTTTAGTTTGAGGTGCATCTGTCTCTTTAGTGTGGAGTTGTATTGTGATATTTTTCTACATGCTTATGCGCTAGAACCTATAATAATAACATGCTGAAACTTTAATATCTGCAGTGATCCACCAATCAATTAGGATGCTGAACACCATTAACCAAGTCTCATCACAAAGGATAACTTTGGAGGAATAGTAGCAATTTTGATTCGTCCCATTTTATAAGAATTTAATGCAGGAAACCCATTTTATAAGAATTTAATACGGGAAACCCATTTTTCTGAAAAGATTAAAGTTAATTTGATATGTAAAAGGGTAGGAGTGTAAGAAAGTGTATTCAGAATGTAAAAATGATGGTATAAAACGAGACATGAGATGGGATGAAATGTGTCCAAGGTAGCCTAGTGTTATTAAAGCGATCAAGTACACTTGGGGGGGAAAACGTAAAACAACTGCAAGGAACTCAATTTGCAGAAGTGTGGGTACTAACTGATGTAGCGCAAAAGCAATCACGAACAAGGATCCCGGAAAATTAGGCTAGCTTTCCAAAAGACCGTATATCTACCTAAGATACCAATCAATTGGGCATCCAAACCCATTTATTCTAGGAGTACCCGGAAACTGGAGAATAATTAAACACATGAATTTTATATGTATCAATATCAAATCTCAACAATCAAAACTATATACTATAATGACTGAATTCCCTTCTGTATAGGAATACAAATAATTCTTTTGAAAATTATAAGATAGAAAAATTGTCCCAATCCTATATAGAATAAAATTGCTAAATGTAATAAAAATCCTCCAAGGAAACTGAATTGAAAAATCGAATTTCCTGATAAAAGTTATGACTTATTCAATTATTACCAAATACCAAAAACGTAATTCTGGACTAGCAAATGACAATCTGCTTATCCATAATCTATGATTGATATTTGTAATTGTCAATTGATTTTATTCCATTTCACTTCGAAAGTAGCTCAACTGCTCTGAGCTTTTCACTTGAAATCCAAATGATTTGTTATCGCATTGTTGTATTTACTTATTATGGACATTTTCAGATGGTTCAATTGTTTTTTTGGGTAATGCTCAAGCAGTGTGTATCTAGTTTGTTGATAAATGCCCTACTTTGTATTCCTTAGTTTCTCTATGTAATTATAACTCTATGTTGATGATGCAATTCAGGCTACACTCACTCACTCTCTCCCTCTCCCTCCCTCTAGGTTAGACATCTTCTGTCCTCTGCAACAGCAGTACCAATTCAAACTCCTCCCAGCCCTACAGCAAATGATCAAGACATCCAACAGGTATTTTGAATCTGCTTTGGCTTTATACAAGTTACAGCCTCTCTTTTTTCACATTATAGAAGTTTAATTGCTTTTGTTTCAATGTTTGACAAAATACTTGGAAGGATACTATAAACAACAATATGCTATATTTAGCTGTAGTTGATACCATTGTCTCAAGTGAACATGATGACGAGATACAATCCACATACCTGACCCACATATTGGAGAAAGGCTTAGTCATTATTTTAGAGTTTATTTTTGTGTATTTAACATTGATGGGTCTTCTTTGTAAGTTAAACAGGATGTTAACGGGTTGCGTTAACCTTTTCATTGAAATTTTTCTGTGCTCACTTTAGAGGTTAAGTACCCACACATTTCATTTTTCCTGTTAAGCCATTTGGTTATACAACTCTGGTTACACGTGACATTATTGCGGAAACAGTTTACAGTATCTTGTGCTTAAGAAAGGTCTTGACAATGAGGTCCTGAGCTGTGGGTTCATATATTGACAATAGATCAAGGATTGCTGCAGGGATGAAAATTTTGTGGATTAGGAATCTACAATACCAATGTTATATACTCCATCCGTCCCACGAAAATGACAAATTTGCCTTTGGATCAACTTTGTAGGAGAGATAATGTGTTAGGGAATAATTGTGGAAAAGTAGAGATATTTTGGGATAACAGTGTGTCCGGTCCCAAAGTTGTTAAAGTTAAAGAGGACATTGTGAGAATCGAACACCATATTCTTTCCCATTTTTGGTAATTTTCAAATTGTGCTAGTTTACTTGGGACAGACAAAAATAGAAAATATGCATTTTTCATGGGACGGAAGGAGTAATTTTCAAAGTATCACACTTTCTTTCTTTCCTTAGAGGGGGATCTTTTCTTGTAAGTTTTGAAGTAGAGAAGTGATTCTTGAGCTTAAAAGGTTTATTTTATATTATGTTCTGATTTTATGGGGATGCAAATTCAGTTTTGAAATGCCTTTGTCTGTGTGTATATTTTTCCCTTTAAGGATAGACATTTGTTTGGTGCTGTCGATTCTAGTTTCTCGATTCTGTTTGAGAGCTGTTTCATGAATGCTTAGCTACTTATGGCATTTTTCATTTCTGTAACTGTCTGTTTGGCCAAGTTACAGTGTGATGAGAAGGATATCACTATTTAATTAAAACCTGCTTATTATTATTATTACTTGAAACATAGTCATTAAATGTGTTTCTGCAAGTCAGCAAGCCTCTGTCCTGCTTTTCCTATTTAAGTACCGGATATTGTCTGTTTTAAGAATATTTACCTTGGATATGTCAGAAATTTTCCACTCAGAAAAAAAAGCATCTGCCTGATTTTCCTCTTCATTTGACCCAAGATGCATTAAATTTAACATTCTTCCTGTTTTTAATCATATGTAGATGGTAGCTAACTTTTAATCATTTATCAGGCACAACTATGGCAGCTTGCTCAAAGGACTACATCACTTCCATTTGGCCGTGGTGCATTTACACTTGCAACCACACATACTCTTTTGACAGAGGTATCCCAATTGTGTTCATGGATCATGATGTCAAATTACCCCTGTTTTTGGATCTCTTATTGAAGTTTTTGCTTGTTTGACATGTGTATGGTTTCTCGTATTATTTCGTTCCAAATTTATGCAGGCTGTTACAGTCCCAAAGCTTATTTTAGCTGGTCGGTTGCCCACTCAACAAAATGCACTGGTCAGTCTCAGATTTGCCTTGAAATATAACTATCTCTGAAAGCACTTTAACTTGTTGAGATTTTGTGTTTCTGTGAGATAAATCAGAATGTGTGTTGAATAGTATATGCCTTTGGCTTTTGTACTGAATCTTGCTGTATTTTACCATGTCTTATTTGCCGGGATTGGTCAGGCAAATTTCTCCCCTGGCTTTTGTGAACTACACTTTTTTCCTACCTGTCCTCTTTAATAGTTGCAGCAAATTCTTACCATCCATGTGAAATTTAATTTGGTTGCCATGGTGAGCTATATTTATCGCTGACATTTCTACTTTTCTGATGGTTCACTTGATAGGTAAATCTGGATCCGAATACCAGAAATGTACATGAACTTAAATGTTGGCCTGAGTTTCACAATGCCGTTGCTGCTGGATTGAAACTTTCCCCCCTCCAGGTCCTTTTCACCAAACCTAAATAATTTTTGTGCTTCTTAAGCATGTTGTTTCACTAGTTTTTTTGGGTTTTACCTTGCAGGGAAAGATGTCAAGAACGTGGATAACATACAACAAGCCAGATGCTCCAAATGATGTCCATGCAGGGCTTCTCCTGGCTTTGGGCTTACATGGACATCTTCATGTTCTAAGCACATCAGATATATACAATTATTATTCCTCAGTGAGAATTGAATAACTCATTAGAAACTTTTCTCAGTTCGTCTTTCTTCTTGATTTCCTAGGAAATTAAAATCATTTTGAGCATTCATGTTAGTCATGATATCTTCATTTCATTATCTTAGGTTTGTATTTTACTTATACAAATCATGGTTATATTATGATAAATTGATCAGTTAGTTCATTATGATAATGCTGGTTTGTCGCGGGAATGCAAGGGTGTGTTTTTCATTAATTTAATTCATGCCAAGAGGCAAGGGCTCTGTTGATGCTTAACAAAATTTATTGGATGTTTTTCTATATGACAGTGGTTGATAATTATCTCCAAGGATAATGAAAATTGATTCCCTATAGGAGGTTAAAACAACAAGAGCTATGAAACAAGGAGATTGTGTTTACCCTGTTTATAATAGTTTATTTGGAGCATCAGAGATTCAGAGGATGCTTGAACTTTTAGCATACTCCCTCCGTCCCAGAGAAAATGACACACTTGCTTTTGGATCGGTTTTTAATGCAAGCTGATGTGGAAGTGTT
>JAULKK010000006.1:3079261-3089544 GCA_032355705.1 Rubia peregrina
TTTTCTTCTCATGTTTTATTAACATTTTAAATAGAATTACACTAAAGTCACGACGTTGTGATCAAAATTGGAATTCTTCTGCAACAGATGGAAGTCTGTTGTCCTTTTAAATACTTAGATTTTAACTGTAAGATTTATATTGAATTTCATCTAGAATAATGCAATAAATCTTGACTGAATATGGTAGTCGGATATAATCCACATAGCCACTGCCAGATGATAGAATGAAGATTTGGCTATTGTTGAAAGATTAATATTGAGCCCATATTGTACAACTTCTATGGTACACAAAGGTTATCCCCCATAGATGAAAAAAAAAGTTTTAGTCCTTCCAGTTCTAGCTATGTCTGATATTTGATGCTGAATTTTCTACGCCTCAAGCCTCTACTCAACACCCGTTTAGTTTTATTTCAGTGTCTGTCTTTTCATTGAAAATGTGGGCTATTGGCTCGAGGGAATTCCACAACTCTACCCTTCACATGACTACTGGTGGAGAATGAGTGTTAATTTGTTTGATAGAGATGAGGGCTTTTGTTCTAGAGACACAGAGCTGTCTCATTTGTTACATGTGATGCCTGTGATTTCTTCTCATGTAGCAATGTTTCTCAAAAAGATGCCAATCTATACCACACGATCTTAACTCTCATGATTTGATGATTTATCAGTACTTATTAGGTGTTCAGGTCCCAATATATCTATCAAAGTTTCACTATGGAGAATTTGTATGTGTATGGTTGTGAGACTATTCTCATGATTCCAATTTAGAATGCTATGCTTAACATTAAAGAATGAACTCAAACAGAACTCAAACCCTATCATAGAATTTTATGGTCAAACACAGAAAATCCAAGGTCCTCTAAGGCTTTCTCAGGTTTGATGTGTTTTTTCAATAGTTCTGTCTCTGTGTTGACATATCTGCATTACTGCCATTTCAAGTAAAACAAAACAAATGAGCTTGTACTGTTGTTCATTGCTATGCTTAATAAGTCCAATATCGTGTTTTCATAATATAAGAGTTCTTTTATTACTGCCAACGATTGTTGTTTATTGGAATTCTTTTATGCAGTCTCTTTATGTACACATACCTGCCCTCCAACCATCTTCTTTGCCAGAGGTAGAAGTGCCAACTCTTGTGCAGGTAAGTTCAATGTATAGCATTAAGGTGCCATTTAATACTACAGTCTCAATGATATTTTGTTGTTACTTGAACTTGATACTAGAATGTGTGCTGAACTTGATGATTTGATTCATGTCACGTTATTTGTCCCTGATCGAATGTAATGTGAGTTGAAATTGAGCATATGATCTGTGTGCAATGTCTGGATAATTGGTCTTTTGGTGCATACATCTGTAATTCTACTATTTATATCACACTAGAGTTTCTCGTATACAGATTGATTTGTTTTTATAATAAATTTTCTATGATTATATAATGTCCTAGATTTTCATTTGGGATTGCTATTTTATGATTTTTCCAGTCAGCTGCACTTTTGTCATTAGGGTTACTTTATGAAGGTTCAGCACACCCCCAAACAATGCAAATTCTTCTGGTACTTTCTGCTTCCTTATTTTGTTGTTTTATCTAACTTTTTGTGTAAACTTTTAATTATGCACTCAAACTCTGCATCAGTATGCAATAGTATAATATACATTTTCTGTCTGGTTGATTTTTATTTGAACATCATTGACTATCCTGCTGCATGCATGATAATTTTGATCGTTCATCGTAAGGTTCATTATTCCTGTTAAAGTCAGGATGGTTTTTGGTGGCATCAATAGCTTTTTGCAGTAATATATGTCCACCTTCATTTTGATGATGAGTAGCTGTTGCTATGGCCTTTGTTGTTAGACGCAAACCTTCTTGGCCAGGTGACCTGTGAACTGGATGCCTTGCCAGGTTGGGTTGCGCTAAAAACCTGGTAAACTCTGGTCAAACCCAGGGTTTATATATACGCGCACACACACATATATTCTAGAACACAAACACCTTACTGTTTTATAAACTAGTGATGCGGGATAAAAGTGCATGCCTCTTCATTCTCATTACCAATATCTTATTCTCTTTGTCCCACTATGAATGTCCTATGTCACTATTCATGATTCGAACTAGAGTAATTTAGATTGTAAAATTTTGTAGATATACAGGTAAGAATATTATCACGTGGTATCTTGTTACATTTGCCATAACGTATATTTTCAAATTTTTTTTTATTACAATTTTGACCATATGTAATTAAAGATGTTGGTGGAAAACCCTGAAAATGGGACAAAGGGAGTATGTAATTTTTATTTATTTATATATATCTTTTATGAAAAGTTTATTTTTGTTCTCATTTCGTAATATTTACTGAGTGTTTACTTTATCTGAGTTTAATAGTTGTTTGCTTGATTTGACATGGAAAGTTGACTACTGATTAATATTGAAAAATAATGGTTTCTGGTCGATTTAGCCTATACATACTACACAGCTTGAATAGGTTAGAGAAAACTATGTGGTAATTAGATCATGAATTAATCATCTAACAATCTATAAAATGCTTCTGTTATTTAATTTGTATTTGTTCGAGGATTTAATATTTGAGTATTAGATGATTTTTTGATTACTATCTATACTCACCATTCCATTAGAAGAGTCCTATTTGACCAAGATGTAATTATCTACATTGACAAATTGAATGAAAGTACAACTGTTTGCAAACAATATATTATAACTTATCCGCTAATTTGTTAGTCCGATGTTCCACTATTTAAATTTAATGTGTATCATAGAAATTTATTATATAATAGCATTGGTTTTTGAAACAAGACTCATGTAGTTGCACGAAAAAGCAATTTTGACATTGGGCTCTTCTAGTGCAATGGAAGGAGTATCATATGTTTGATGTATTATCAATGCCTCTGCTGTTGTACTTCATTTTAGGGTGAAATCGGTCGCAGAAGTGGAGGTGATAACGTGCTTGAAAGAGAGGGTTATGCAGTTTCTGCAGGATTTTCACTGGGCCTTGTTGCCTTGGGTATGACATTATAGTTCAGATTACAAATTTGACTAGGAATTTAGATATTTGTAACTCTTGTTTCCTTACTAAAGGTCGTGGTGAGGATGCTTCTGGCTTCATGGCGACTTTGGTTGATCGATTATTCCAATACATTGGTGGCAAAGATCTTAAAAATGTACTTCCCCTGTCTATGCTGTCCCCTTAAGCGCAGCAAAACTGTATTGTAATTCTTTGTTTTCACCCTGTTTGGTTTTCATTCAGGAGAGGTTCCAACATCTTACAACATCAGTTGATGAACACCAGCGAATTGCTGGACAGGTCAGTATTACTATTTCTTAAATGCTAATACTACTGGTTATGTGATGCATCTTTCAAAGGGTGGTTGGTAATCCTAATGTTGATTACCTGCTTCTTTCTTCTCTGGTTTTGCTGAATTATATTCTTACCTGTACCATTTCTAAGCTAATGGATGGGACTTCTATCAATGTTGATGTTACTGCTCCTGGAGCTATAGTTGCTTTGGCTCTGATGTATATGAAGGTAGTTTCATTATCTTTGCTAGGGTGACTTTTTTCTTTTATATCAATCAAGAAAATATTGTCGATGCTTTTGGGAAATTAATCATTTAGCCCGTATATTTTACAGACAGAATCACAGATGATGTTATCTCGACTATCAATTCCACAAACGCAGTTTGATTTGCAGTATGTCAGACCTGACTTCATAATGCTTCGTGTCATTGCAAGGAGTTTGATATTTTGGAGCAGGTGCCGCTACATTTTCAAACTGACTGTTGAAATGACTGAGCTCCTTCTCTTCTTGCTTGTAAATAGTTATTGTGTTTTCAGGGTTTTTCCTTCTCAAGATTGGATTCAGTCCCAGGTTCCTGAAGTTGTGCAGAATTGCATCAATAGCTTTGAAGATGATATGGATGAGGACAATGAGGTGGATGTTGTAGCCTTTGTTCAGGCATATGTAAATATTGTGGTTGGAGCATGTATTGCGCTTGGTAAGTGATCATATATAAATTTTGGCCTGTTGTGTTGGGAACACTTTTGTCTTTTTTCTGTGTATTAGGGTGATCCAGTCATTTTGGGGACATAAACATCACAGGTCTTAAATTACTAGTGATATTGTGACAGACGTTTTGTTGAGAGTATGGTTGTACAGGATTGTGTAGTTTGTTAACCTTTTGCGTGTTTGATTGTCAAATTCGGCTTCTGTAGACAAATTTTGGGGATTGTCTGGCTCCCCGGCTAGTTCCGTTTATCTGAACTATATCTTTCTCTTCTTGCAGGATTTTTTCTTAAGTTTAACCCCTAACATGGTTTTAACTTATAATTGCTAAAGCAGTTTGGCATTTGTCTAGAGGTCCTGTTTTGGCTTACTGTAGTCCGTCTTCTAGTGTTGCCGAGAATTTTCTCATTTTGTGGTATTATCTGTTGGGCTTGGGCCTAGAAATGTCTCATCCAAGCTTGATGTTTCTTGTCTCCAGTTCTTCCTAATATCCATGCATATCTTTTGTGTTTGGTTGTCTATTCATTACCAATAATGAAATATATTTCCAATTTTGTTTGGTTCCTTCATCTCGTTAGATGACTAGTTGATTCTATATTTTGTACTTTACTTGGATGTGCTGTCAGCTGAGGCATGATAATGTGTTTTAATGCGAGTGTACATTCTGTTTTTACCATCTTATGGTTCTGTTTGGTTTTGGCCTGTAGAAGTCTTTGTTGAGGTAAGTAATTGCCTTATGTGTAGATAATAGAGTCTGTTGTCTTTATCAAGTGATCAATCATTAAAGCATGGTAAAATATGTGATGAACTTTAGGCTCATAAAAGCCTAGTCAGATTGCCTGTAAGCACATGTGAGGTGTTGAAAGTTCCTAGATGTTGCCTAGGCGTAGTGCATACTCTTTGGGAAGTTATGGTTTCAAATCCATCCTGGGCTCCAATAAGCATATGGCTTTTGTTGGTTTGTCTTTGAAAAAGGATTTGGAGCTCTGTAGTCTGCGGTCTCAAGCCCTTGTCTTTTTTGTTGGGAAATTTTCTCACTGTCTTCCTTTGGACCTCACAGGACTAAGATTTGCTGGTTCACGGGATGGGAATGCACAAGAATTGCTTTATGACTATGCGGTCTATTTCCTCAACGAGGTTTGTTTTCCTTTCTAATGGTGTTCGCTTTATCCCTATATCATCAAGATGAACTGCAACTCCATTTTTCTATTTGCAGATAAAGCTTGTTTGTGCTTGTCAACATAACTTTCCCAAAGGGTTGTCAAAGTATGTTGATCGCGGCACCCTGGAGACTTGCCTTCACCTCATTGTTCTGTCTTTATGTGTGGTAAGTGGGCATTCTCATTGACTTAGCATCCTCTTTCAAAATTTTCTGAACCTCCTGATTTTTGGATGTGTCTTTTGGGAGCAGGTTATGGCTGGATCTGGTAATCTTAAAACATTAAGATTGTTGAAATTCCTTCGGGGTCGAAACTTAGGTGATGGGCTCACAAATTTTGGTTGTCAGATGGTAGTAAGTATCTCTGTGATTGTAGGATGCAATTCGTTCTTATATTTAGTGAATCTGTCATTCTGTTGGCAATACATTTGTATCACTATACCATACAGCTTTAAGCTGATGAAATTACGCTTTTGCTATTTACCTAAGCTGGTATATAAGATTTGAAAATGAAAGCATCTTTGGAATCAAAAGTTTGCAATTCAACCGTATGAGCTATATGAATTGATTTCACTGCCACCCATTCCCATATTGTGATCAGAAATTTGTGTTTCCGCCAGGTTAGCTTAGGCATTGGCTTCTTGTTCCTTGGGGGTGGCATGAGAACGTTTTCAACCAGCAATAGTTCAGTTGCTGCATTGTTAATCACCCTATATCCACGTTTGCCAAATGGACCAAATGACAACCGATGCCATCTTCAGGTAAACTTGTTTGTTGTCAAATGATATCTAGTAACCTGCAAATTTTCTATATCATGTTCCATGCCCTTTATTTCAAATTCTCTTATGAGGACATGGGCAAAAAATTGCTCATGTTGAACTAAGGCATTCGTCACTTTTTCATGCAAGCTACATAAACAATTGACTAAAAATTGACAAAAAAAAATCATAAGTATATGCATGATACATTAAATCATCAAAAGTTCAAAAAATAAATAGAGTGGGTCTCCTGACAGGCGGCCTATCCATAAGCTTATGGATAAGTCCACATACTTTTTACCTTATACATTGCATTTGTTAAATTATATACTATGTTTATAAATTTTAAAATAGTTTTTTTATATTAAATATTTCTATATTTTCACCTTCAAATACACATTATTACTTGTTTTAACTTTTAAAATACAATATTTAAATTTTATAAAAAATTACAACGTTTAATGTAAAATGTACGATGGACTGTCCATAAGCTTATGGACAGGCCCCTTTTCCTGAGACTTTCTCAAATAAATATATTATAAATGAGTTACTAGGCTTCTAGCTACTTCTAAGCTGCGTATCTTAAATATTTTGTTTTATTTAAATGTACGAGTTACTATTATTACAGGCATTCAGGCATTTATATGTTCTTGCAACGGAAGCTCGGTGGATTCAGACGGTTGATGTTGACACTGGCATGCCTGTTTATGCCCCTCTTGAAGTTACCATTTGTGAAACTGAGCACTATGCAGAAACAAGCTTCTATGAGGTCACTCCTTGCATTCTCCCGGAACGTGCAATTGTAAGTTCTTATTAGTTCGATACTTCAACTTGACTCTGATTTAGAAATGATGCCTCATATGTGATTGGTTTGAACTGCACTTCCGCAATTTCTGTTTTATTAAATTGTCACTCCTTGCCAGCCTCTCTTCATTATGCATATGCTTAATGGTGGAGCAGGGCTTCAAATGTTTGGAAGTGAAATGTGTTAAATATTGAAATAAATTTTTAATAAAACCAGGAGATATTCGACCAGGAGTCAGATCTTAGAAATGGCATAATAACATAAGTTTAAGATAAATATCAGTTGAATTCTCTCTTTTTAAATAGTTAAGTAGATGATTTTTCTCAGTTACTAAATAAAATTCATCCACTGCAGTATGTTTTTCTTAATTTTATTTTTCATCACAATGGTAGTATGTTAAATAATTCCTCAATTAGGTTTTATGCCCTCTTAAAACTACAAGAGTTTTTTTTGAATGCTTCAATTTGTAGAAAATGTTCCAGTTAATTTTGAATATGCATCATGTTGCCATTCTTATTAAAATACATGTTGCAATTATAACTGAATAAATTAACTGCTGCAGTTGAAGGCAGTTCGTGTTTGTGGTCCAAGATACTGGCCCCATATCATTGAGCTTATTCCTGAGGGTAATTAAATTCTGCCCACTTTGTTTAATTAAGTAGCGGCAGAATATATTTTATTCTTGGTTTACTTTTTGCACAGAAAAACCTTGGTGGATCTCAGGGGATAGAAGTGATGCTTTCAATTCTGGTATACTATATATAAAGAGAAAAGTTGGAGCTTGCTCATACGTAGATGATCCTGTAGGGTGTCAGTCTTTGTTGTCACGGGCTATGCACAAGGTCAATTTCATCAAATTTGTCATCATACATTCTTCTTCTTGCCTGGATTACAGAACTGAATGAAATGACATTTATATAGGTTTTTGGCTTGGCATGTTTAAGAACTTCAACAAGTAGGACAGAGCGAATTGGTGCAGTTACTCTAGATCAGTTGGTCAGTACTTTCTCATCTGATCCCAGCTTGGTTGCCTTTGCCCAACTATGCTGTGACCCTTCCTGGAACAAGAAGTAAGAATCTTATCATCTCTTGTTTTCTTTCTGGATTACTTTAGCTTCTTTTGTTATATAGCCTGTTTAACTAGGCACTAGATGTGCCTTCAGTGTTTGTGTAATTTGAACTAAAGATACTAGTTTTCGGTCATAGGCTGCTGAACCTGTTAAATATTTTGACAGGAAAGGAATAAGATAGAGTATGCATCGATTCCCCTGAACAATGCTTTCAGAAATAACACATTTTCTTAGTTGACTTACAACTAAAGATTGCACAATGAGGCTCATTTACCTGTGCCGGGGCATACTTAATTGCTTATTCTTTTTCTCACATTACTTGGGAACCATTTTGCAGATATGACGTTGACTTCCAGGAATTTTGCCTCCGAGTGCTATATGAGTGTGTTATCAAGGACAGGCCAGCTCTTCTGCAGGCAAGAATTAACACCGGTTGAAATATGTGCAGTAGTTCATTGTGTGTTTACCTAGACAGTAGCACAATGACCTACAAGCAACAGCACTGATTGACATGTTTGATAAAGGCTGCGTTTCTGTGAAGCATCTGCATCAAAATTTTTGGATTTTTTCTCTTTCTGATATCTTTTTGTCAAATCCAAAGAACTTACAATACAGTGGTTGTTGCAGGTTTATTTGTCAATATACACTACCATCGGATCTATGGTTAATGAAAGTACAAGTGATAATTATAGTTTCGATGACTCGCTTTCTCTCTGGAGTTTAAAGGTACCTTTATTTCTCTTTGCCTGCTTCTCTAGGCATATCAAGAATACATTCATCCTGGAATTAAATGTACACTATGTTGGAAATTGTGGAGAGATTTTTCTGAATAAGCACGGACACCGCTTTTGTGATTTGTCTTGGAATGCTCATTTGATAGAATCCTTTCTTCTCAAACTTTCTTAAGGTGCAAACGGTTAGTATTACTGCTTGAAATTGGAAGATTTTAAAAAGATCCGTGCAGTCTAAATTTGGTCTTTTACTGGGCCACACTAGAAGCTTTTCTGTGGCCTAGGTGATATAGCTTTGAATATTGGCCAAACTATGTGCTTATTATTTATGAGATACAGTAGATCAACAACTTCTTATTTGATTTAGTCTCTTAACTTATAAGATTCAACAGTTCTGGTGGAATAGAATCATCTTAGACTATTTAAGGTTATCAATTCAGAAATCTGTACACAGTTCCAAGGACTAATATTTTTTCGTTAAGTTTTGTTATTTGTTAATATAAATGTTTGGTGATTAGAATATGATGACATAACTGATTGTATTGTAACCGATATATTCCATTTCATCATGAAACACAGGAATGACAGCTTCCCTTTTTAACTGCGATCATCAAAATATCTAACAATGTTTTAGTTGTGTATTTCTATGGTTAAAATCTGCTTTTCATTGGTTCTTTACTGTTGGAAGCTCCACTTCAGTGTTGACCATTATAATCTCTCTTCTTTACGCTCTTCCTACCCATTTATGCAGCTTGCAATTGCTTATAATGAAGCTCTGCTCAATGGAAGACTGACAATACCCAGTGGGGGCATCCTGCAGTCAACATTTCTTGGATTGGTACGAAAGAGGGTGGAAGAGATCCTGTCATCTTCTTCAGACTTGAGTCGAGATATCCATGAATATTTGTCGATGGGCATGTGGCCGGCAGAAGATCGCGAGGGGATGAGGCGATCGAAGTTCCTTTCGTGGTATCTCCACTGGCACGAAGTTCCTTCTGCAATTGAAGTTAAGCAAGCACTTGAGAAAATAAAACATTTGCGCACGCCTTCATGTGTGCCCTTGTTGCATATGTTGTTTCCTAAAACTCATGTTTCTGCAATTGGCGAGATAAACAGATGCTATACTGGTGACGTTCCAAGAATATAGTCTAGTGCAAATTATAATTATCATAGAAATAGTTTTGTAACGCTAACGCAGTCTTCTGTTCTTGGAGCAGAGCAACTTGTTAATGTTGTAATGTTTGTAGTTTTAACGGGCCTGCATTGTTTAGGATAGACTGTACAGCGTACTGTAGGATGGAACTATAGTCTATACTGGCTTTTGGTTCTGAAAAATAAAACACTACAATACCTCATAGTCACTAGATTGGCTTATTTAAACAGAGAAAAAGCTGTTGTGCACAACGAACAATTTTGGGGCCAACCCTGGTTTAAAATACGTTTTTCCCCTCTGTATAAATTGTATCTAGAAGCACTTATAGCTTCCACAATAGTAACCTTTTAAATTCATTTTTTTAAAATAAGGAACACTTCTTATTTAAGGAGTATCACTGTGAAGTTTTAAGAACCACTCCTTAATAAGAAGCTGCTCCTTACTTAAGGAGTTGGTATTTTTTTTGTGTGCAAATACAACCAAACAATGAATGTAATTTAACATGGTTTGTTTTTAATATTTTTAATTGATTATAATTTAAAATTAAAAGAAGTGTCTTAGAAGTGCTCCTTAAAGTTCACCACCATAGTTTAT
>JAULKK010000006.1:3104113-3119150 GCA_032355705.1 Rubia peregrina
TCATACAACCCGAAAATTTTATCTTCATTTCTTTAAATTTACACTTTAAACATTGGTCTTTCCATGACTTATGGAAAGACCGTCTTTCAAGAGATGGACTCTAATTTTAACTATAAAATTAAGTGGTGTATTAATCTTTAAAAGAAAACTTAAGTAATTTGAAAAAATCAATTTATGCAGTCCCCTTTAATTAAAAAGAGGGGAGTGCGACTCTTGGTCTAATAGTTTAAAGCAGAAACTCAACAAGGGAATTAACTGGTAGATTGGTGGTTTGGAAATTTATAAATGGTGGTAGTGCATGAAAATTGACTAGTAGTCAAAGAAAATACCTATTTCAAAAAACAATACTCTACCAGATTGCAAATTAGATAATAAAATAAAATAAAATAATATAAATTCGATTCCCTAAGCCGTCGTCCAGATATCACATCCATTAACCATATCCTCTTCTGCTTTTAAATTGTGTTTTCGGGTCAAACAATACAAACTTCAAAGATTTCAGGAGTTGTCTGAATTTCGCATCAACTCAACATCAAGTTGAAGTTGTATTCTACTAATTAAATACACCAAAGCAATCAATTTAAAAATTGTTGGGGCCCGTTTTCTTAATTGCTTAATTATTAACATTATTAGTAGCTGTTTTTGTATCTTGTTATTTTAGATAGGAGTAAAACGATCTTTTCATAAATTATTTAAAATTATGATTTAAATTGTAAATTAGAAAAAATAAAGATACAATTTTTAAATTCATAAACTAATAATTACTGCACGTTGCATAATAAATTTTTTAACTAAAATATTTTGTTTTTCTATTATTCTAATTACACTCTATCTTTTCATAAATCTATGAAAAATAGTACTCCCTCAGTCCCGCCAATTTTGCCATATTTTTCTGTCAACTTTCTCAAATCATGTTTGACTATCAATAACGTAATATTACGGATATTAATAATATACTAAAATTTGATATTTAACAACTACGTAAACATAGGAGTATAACAATATCTCACATGATAATATTATAGTCTATATACTAATTGAAATTGATGGTCAAACATGATCTGAGAAAGTTGACCAAAAATATGTTTGACCAAAAATAGGTCAAAACTGGCGGAACGGAAAGAGTATTTCCCAAGAATTTTCCTTTTAGATAATCATCTCCTTGGTATTATTAAATATTAATAAAAAAATACCTGAGCAATGTCACCAAGTGTGACTAGCACGGTGTCAGTTTCGGGCCGAATACTCGCCCAGCCCGAATCCATTAAAACCGAATACTTCTGGCAACGCATCTGGTACTGCAGCCCGACAACATAAGGATACACCCGACCCGACATTTCCGGTTTAGCAGTATCCATGTTCGAACCATGTGATAGCCACATTAGAGAACTAATCCGGGTCGGATCACCCTGGGCCGGGTTAATAAACCCGTATGCACCCGAAACCGCTTCAACAACCTCCCGCCCGAGTTTCTCCATTTCAACAGTGAACTCACGTAGAGAAGCCAACCCCAACTGGGTCGACTCGGTCGAACAGGACGAGTCGAGGCAGAACGACTCGTCACCGTAACTCACGCTTCCTTCATCATCACAGTCGCCGTCGTCATCGCCGGCAACGTCGTACCCGAGCGGCCAGTTCTTGGGGAAGAAGAGCTTCTTCTCGTGGCGGGAGAGGTTGAAGAGAGACTCGGAAACCGACTCGGCAGAACGGGCGAGTTGGGATGGGATGGAGTGGTTGGTGAGCTGGAAGAACCCGTTCTGCGACCCGGCGGAGAGGATGTCGGCATGCAGAGCTTCTGCGGGGGCGGAGAGGGTGATGGACGGAGGAGTGACGGTGGTAGTGGGCGGAGACGGGTGACGCGTGGGGAGGGAGAGGTTTAGAGTCGGGGTTAAACGGTGGAAGATGCGTGAAAAGGCGTCGACGGCGTCGGAATTAGAAAGGGGGCTGTTGTGGGCTGACGGAGTAGGCGGCGGAGCGGTGGCGTTGCGGTAGGGGTTCGGGAGGTGGTGGTTTTGGTGAGTAGAACTGGAAGATGCCATTGTATGGGAAGATTAATTGACTAATCAAGATTGCAATGCGTGATGAACTAGGGCTGCTAATTTGAATATTTATGCATGAACATACAGCCTGACATTTCACTTTCATTCAAAATTATTCAAATTATTATTTGACACTAAATAATAAATATACTTGAGATAGCCATCATTGAAATTTGAAGGCCATTAGTGGAGAATTGATTTTGTCATTTACACGTGTATTTACATTTTATAATCTCCTTTTCAACTTATCGTGTCACTTCTATTTCTTTCATAAATCTTTAGATGATACTAATTATGCAGATCAAATTGAATGAAAATAAGAAAAAGTTAAATGAGTGATTAGAATTACCTTAAACTATGTCATTATTGAAAAGTGTCAAAATAAAATGAACACAACAAAATGAAAAGTGCGTCACAAATAAGAACGGGACTATCTTTGTTTGTCCTAGTCAAAGATGGACTTGCAACAAAACTACAATTTCTTTCACACGCATTTTAAATAAAACATACCTTCCATTACCATTGCTTCTTCCGTTGTCATTAATCGATCCATAGTACTGTAGTATTATTTTAAAAAACTTATAAACAGCTGAGTGGCTATTTTTTTTAGCATATACAAATTAATTAAATGAACAATTACTTTGAAATTAAAAATAATAAACTACTGATCAGTTTATTGTGATTTGGTTTGTGGCATTAGTGGGTCGACACTGGTATCACAAATCCATACTGCCCAGCAGCCACGCGGGTGCAGCGTTGCCGGAACATATGTCGTTGTGTAGGACGCTCTGTTTGCATATTGCAACAAAACCACTATTACTTGTCGGATTTACTCAACAATTACCGAGTTTCTTCGTTATTTGTAGGTAAAATCTTGGCAAAGACCGTCAGGCATGTAGAAAGACAGAATTGAATTTGAACTATAAAAAAGTAAAATATTTTACTTGTAATGTTAAAATTTTACTATGCAATGTGCAGTGGTTATAAATTTATAACCCGATTAATGGAGTCCAAAAATTTTATCTAGATTTCTTCTAATTTGCAGTTTAAACCTTGATATTTCCATAACTTATGGAAAGACCGTCAAAAGTCAACTGTCAAAAGTCAAAGTTTGCAATTTAAGCTGGGACAGGGGGAGTACTTGGATTTTTTTGGATTTTTACACTTCTAACCTTAACTTTACCTTGAAAGGCTGAAAATATCAATGTAATTCTGCAAAACGAGAAAATGTCAAAATAACTCTAACTTTATTGCAAAAATGTGCAGTTATAACGTTTTGTCACTATTCCGACGTTGACTTATCAATTTGGGTGTTGATCGGACCTGAAATGATGAAAATACCCATGTCCCACAAGCTAAATCCCAATTTTACCCATTTTCTTCTTCTTCAAAATCCACCTTACCCCAACCACCGCCCATCATTATCGCACCACCACTTGCCCCCACCCATCAACACCAGTAAAATATGAATGTGTGTCTGCATTGATGATACAAGGGTACAATATATAGACAACATATACATAATCACAAATGGAAAAGGATTCTCATGAAGGTACAATAATATCACAAAATATCTCCTACACTCCTCCTCAAGTTGGAGCATGAAGATCTCGAATGCCCAACTTGCCAAGTAAACTCTGAAATGATTGTCGTCCAAACGCCTTAGTAAAAAATATGTTGGTTGACTGGAAGTCCGAATATGATGAGTAACCACGTCACCAGACTGAATCAAATCACGAACAAAATAACAGTCAATCTCGATGTGCTTAATTCTATCATGGAACATCGGATTGGCTGCAATATGAAGGGCTGCTTGACTATCATAATATAAAACACATCGGAGTAGGATAAGCAACACCCAAAGAACGAAGAAAATACTTGAGCCACAACAACTCACAACAAGCAACTGCCATAGCTTGGTACTCTTCCTCAGTCGAAAAACGAGAAACAGTTGGTTGCTTCTTCGTCTTCCAAGAAATAGATAATTCACCAATCATCACAAAATAACCAGACAAATATCGACAAGTAATCGGGCAAGCTGACCATTATGAATAAAAAATATATTGTAAGCTGAAGGGAACTCTTAGCTCAAAAAATAAACCCTGACCATGATGACTCTTAAGATAATGCAAAACTCGAAGTACAGCATGCCAATGTGCCAAACACGTTTCTCCATTAACTGGACCAAGGTATGAACTGAATAGAAAATCTCTGGATGAGTGATGGTGAGATAAATGAGCTTCCCAACCAGTTGACGATACTACGCAAAATCATCAAACAAGGGACCATCATCTTGCGCCAAATTGTGCTACTGTTCCATGGGAAAATCTATGGGTTTTGCTGCCAATAACTCAATATTTGGAAAAAAAATATCTAAGGCATATTTCCGTTGACACAGAAACATACCACCAGGTCGACAAGCTATCTCAATGCCTGATAAATACTTCAGGGCACCAAGATCCTTCATATGAAAACAAGAGCTCAAATACTTCTTGAATTTAGCCATCATCTCTGGAGAGGAACCTGCAATAATAAGATCATCAACATAAACCAGAACATGAAGAGAAACACCATCCCTCAAGTAAGAAAACAAAGATTAATCCACCTTACTCTGAAATAATCCAAGAGACAAAGAGCAACAACAAGTTTAGCAAACCAAATTTGTGAAGCCTGTCAGACCATAAAGAGATTTGCAAAGCTTGCAAACCAACCCAGTCGCCATACGTGTATAACTAGGAGGCGGACGTATGTACACCTCCTCCTCGAGATCACCATTTAAAAATGCATTGTTAACATTCACCTGATGAAGATCCCAACCACGAATAGCAGCAACGGCCAAGAAAAGATGAGCCGGACTCATCTTGGCAACAAGAGCAAATGTCTTTGTAAAGTTAGTCCCCTCAATTTGGCGATTACCAGGGATAACTAACGATCCTTGTGTTGCTCAATATAACCATCAAACTTGAACTTGGTCTGATAAAACCACTTACATCCAATTGCCTTCTTCCCAGGAAGAAGAGGAGCAAGAACCAATGTATTATTCCGCTCGAGTGCATCAATATCGTGGGACATGACTGCATGCCAATGAGAATGGCGATAGGCGTCAGTAAATGTAATCGGATCAGCAATATTTGTAACTGGAACCAAAAATCTAGAATGCGGTACCAAAAAATTATTACAAGAAACATAATAAGAAATATGCAACGAGTACCTGAAGACAGTGAACCATACAATGAGAGATTAACAGACGAGTGGTTAATTGAGCGAGTAGCAGTGCAATTATAATCTTTCAATTTAAATGGAGGTTGACGGAGACGAGTGCTGGAGGATAAACTCGCTGACTGGACTCAGACATGGAAGATGACAACTCAGCAGATGGCAGCCGCTCGATCGCTGTTGTCCAGATGGCGAATGGAGCTAGCAACAAAGTGATCTTCGGGTTCCTCTGTCTGGCCCTCCGGTTTTGTTATGTGACAACAGTAGCGTTATCTTCTTGGCTCAGAATCCAGTGGCTCACAAGCAGGCGAAGCACATCGACATCGACTATCACTTTGTTCAAGAGTTGGTGGCCTCCGACAAGGTTCGAGTTGTGCACGTACCTATTTCTCATCAGATAGCAGACATATTCACCAAGGGGCTTTCTCCTCCACTGTTTGAGTTCTTCAGTTCCAAGTTGTGCATCGACAAACATCCGACGCTTCACTTGAGGGGGGTGTCAGAATAAATCAGTTAGATGATTATATTTGATTTTATCTTGTTGACTAGTTAGAGTTATATTAGAAGTAGTCTACCTTCATGCTTTGTACTCTCTATTTATTCTCTTCATGATCAATAATAATCATTACGGGAAATTATTCTTTCACATATAGATATTTTTCGTTTTCCGGCTGAGGTTTTGGTAATAGAAGTTGATGTTTGTAGTGTCATTTTCTTATGTTGATATTTTTCATTTTCCGAATGAGGTTAAGGTGTTAGGAGTTGATGTTTATAGCTTTTGGTGATATAGGTTGATGTTTGTGGGGGTTTTAAAAAAATTGTTAATGTTTTAATGATTTTTTGAGTGAATAATTTATACCCTTGAGGTACTGTAGTTTTTTTGTTGATGTTTTTAGTTTACTTCTCGTGTTGGTGTTTTTGCGTTTTAGTTGATATGAGTTGATGGTTTTAGTTTTTTTGGGCTATATGGGTTGATATTTTTTTCTTTTTTTCCTCTCAAGTTGATATTTTTCATTTTCTCGGTGAGTTTTAGGTGGTATGAGCTGATGTTTGTAGTTTTGGGTGACATGGGTTATTTTTTGTAGTGTTTTTTTCTTTGTTATGATGACGTTTTTCATTTTTTGATGAAATTTAGGTGATAGGAATTGATATTTTTAGCTTTTGGTTGATATTAGTTGATCTTTGTAGTTTTTTAAAATAATTGATAATTGAAGATTTGTTGATTTTTTATGATTTTTGTTGATGTTTTGTTAGTTGCAGTCGACGTTTTTTCAATTTTTTTGTCAATTTTTAAAAAATATTTTTTGCTATTTTATTTGTTTTTTCATATATTTTTGTTCCAATTTTTTAGTTGGTGTTTTTTTCCAGTTTGATTATTATATTAATTTTTTGTATTTTAAAAATATTTTTTAATGTTTTATCTTTTTTTTGCAGATGGCGGAAAAAATGATGAAAAAAATTGGATAAAAAAGCCAATGGAAAAATATTAGTGATAGGTCCCTTTAAAATTATTATAAATAGTCCCTATAAAATTATTAGAGATATGTCCATGGAGCTAGAATGTAGCTAGAATTCCATAAAGACTCCTACCTAAAGTTTAGGCTACCTCACAGGAGACCATATCAAGAGAAATATATACATCTCTTTAAATACAAAGTCTTATTTTAGGCAGCCTAAACTTTAGGCAAGGTCTATTATGCAATTAGTATAAGTCTTAATTTGAGGTGAGATTTTCTTTGAATATGCTTATAAATCTAGGGACCTATTATGCAATAATAAGACAACTATATAAATATTAAAAAGTTTCAGAATTTTCATTTATTTTTTTCTCTCGTCATCCTCCTCCTTCGTTTCTCATAACACCGTGAACCGCTCCACTTTCTTAACTGCTCCGCCGCTGCGCCGTGATTCTTTTTCTTCCGCTGACAATTCTTCTTCTTCCGCTTCGATTCTTATTCTTCTGCTTCAATTCTTTTTCTTCCATCGGCAATTCTTCTTCTTCTGCTCGTTGGTAATTATTCTTCTGTCGTCAACGATTATTCTTCTTACCGGAACTGCCCTAGCTGGCCGGAAACCACTGAATATCGACAGAGCTTTTCTCTCTGCACCAAATCAGCCATGCCTCAACCAATTCTAGCTGACGAACCTTCATTTAACTGTCGGAGCTGATGATTCGATGAGCTCCACAACATCGTTGGCGTGCCACAGCGCATCCATGGCGACGACGATCTCAACGAATCGGCTGACAAATTCGGCGAAGATTTCAACGAACCAGGCGACAATTTCAGCGAGTTCAGCAACATATTTAGAGTTGCAGGTGAGTCTTGTTCCGAAACAAATAGTAGTAGATTGTTTCATGATATGCATTGGATTAGGATTAGGAATTATCATGTTAAATTAGATTTTTTGGTCGTGTATGGTTTTTATGTCGATGTGGTGACAGGGATCGAATCAAACAAAGCGACGTCACGTGCAGCTCACGTGTGATGACAACAATGGCATTTTCATGGTGGAGGGCGGAAGATAACGACGACAACGGCGATTCTGTTCGTGAGAGGTGAGGTTTAATTTTGTTTTTTGTAGAGATAAACTGAGGTTTTATGTTTCTTGACCGAGTCTATTGACACTAAAACTTCTTTGGTTCAGTGGTTAGGACTTTGAATGTTGTTGCTTAAAATTTGGAGTTCGAAACTTCTTGCTAGAGGTTTTATTTTGAAGAATTTATGTTCTTGAGATACATGCTGAGGTTTAATATTTATTTGATTGAGTTTACTACAACAAAGGTTGTTTGGTCCAGTGGTTAGCACTCTTACTCTTGAGGTTGAGGTCTTGAGTTCGAATCTCTGTGTGACCTTTATTTTGAAGATTTTATGGTCTTGATATATATATGCTGAGGTTTACTATTATTTGACTGAGTGTGTGTTCAATAAGAGTCTCTGTTGTAGTGGTTATTGCTCTATGCTTTTAGGTTAGTCACCTGAGTTCAAATCCCACCAAGTTCTTTTTTTCATGAACTTTTTGCTGATGTTTGTAGTTTTTTCCTCTTATGTTGATGTTTTTCAATATTCGTTTGAAGTTTAATTGATATGAGTTGATTTTTTGGCCTTTTTTAGGTTGATACAGATTGATATTTGCAGTTTTTTTAAAAAAATCTCATATTGATGTTTTTCATTTTCCGGCTGAGGTTTTGGTAATAGGAGTTGGTGTTTGTAGTGTTATTTTTCTGATGCTGATGTTTTTCATTTTTCGAGTGAGGTTAAGGTACTAGGAGTTGATGTTTATATCTTTTTGGTGATATGAGTTGATATTTGTAGTTTTTTTAAAAAAAATTGTTGACGTTTTATGATTTTTTAAGTGAATACTTTATACTCTTGAGGTACAGTAGTTTTTTTGTTGATGTTTTTTTTCTCATGTTGGTGTTTTTCATTTTTTGGATGAGTTTTAGTTGATATGAGTCAATTTTTTTTTGTAGTTTTTTTGTTATATGAGTTGATATTTTTTGCTTTTCCCCTTCTTACGTTGATGTTTTTCAGTTTCTCGGTGAGCTTTTGGTGATACGAGTTAATGTTTGTAGTTTTAGGTGACATAGGTTGATTTTTTGTAGTGTTTTTTTTTCTTATGTTTCCGTTTTTCATTTTATGGGTGAAGTTTAGATGATAGAAATTGATGTTTTTAGTTTTTGGTTGATATTAGTTGATTTTTGTAGTTTCTATTATAAAATTGATAATTTGTTGATGTTTTAATAATTTTTAGTTGATGTTTTGTTAGTTGTAGTCGACGTTTTTTTAAAAAAAATTGTCGATTTTTATTTGATTTTTGATATATTTTTTGCTGTTTTATTTTATATTTTTTTGCTCCAATTTTTAAGTTGATATTTTTTGTATTTTTCGTTGATGTTCAGTTATTGTTTGTTGATGCTTATAATTTTCAGTTAGATGATTATATATATATATATTTTTTTTTTTTGCAAATTGTAGATGGTGGAAAATGATGTGAAAAATTGTACAAAAAAACCTATGGAAAAATATTAGTGGTAGGTCCCTTTAAAGTTATTAGAAATAGGTCTCTGTAAAGTTATTAGAGATAAGTTCATGGAACTAGAATATAGTTAGAATTGTATAAATGTCTCTGCCTGAAGTTTAGACTATCTAACAAGAGACCATCTTCTCTTTAATTAAAAATGTAAAAAGGAAATTAAAAATATATTCCCTAAAAAAAGTGTGGTAAATCATCCGTCACTCCCATTTATCGTCGTCGATTCTTTAATTTGATTAGTCTTGGTCACACCACGCCAACCCAATTTACATTTCAGTCGCTTACAATTATCATTTCTCCTGGCTCCGGCGATCATCCGGCCAAGATAATATTATGTTCTCCAAATTATTTCAAAAGCCCGGTCCTCTTCCACTGCCACAGGTAACAATTACGTCCTGGTTCTTATTTCAATCGTGAATCCGTGCTTATTTTTTAAGTAATTGATTACGAAAATTGTCCTCCAATCTTACTCTCTGTGCATTATTTCCCGCCAATCACCAGAGTTGTTGAGCTGAGGGAAAATTCTGGAAAAAAACATTTAATTTTCTCCGATTAGGTTATATTGTAATCAGTAATGTAGGAGGATACAGGATTGTTTAGCTAAATAGTGAGCTGTTCACATTGCAGGAAAGTCATGCATCCTCTACCGTGGCGCCTCGTGTGGCTGTTCACTACGGCATTCCATCAACTGCTTCCGTACTTGCTTTTGATCACATTCAGAGACTGTTAGCTATTGGAACTCTGTGAGCGTGACAAGCAAACAATCTAGGCCTCTACAGTTTGATTTCATTTTTTAAAATCGTATCGGGAATTGCGAAATAGTGATTGTTTTCTGTTTGCCTCTCAGCGATGGCCGGATTAAACTGATCGGGGGTGATAACATTGAAGGCCTTCTTATGTCTCCCAAGCCAATATCGTTTAAACACTTGGAGGTTATGTGAATGAGCTATGTTATGTTACTGTTACAGTACTCTAATTAGTTTTTTAAATTGATATGAAGAACGGGGACTTTATGAAATAAAATGTTTCTGCTTTATACGTTTAACGTCTTTACTTGGAATTTGGAATGGCAAATATACTTGCTTAATCATTGAAACATTTGTGAATTTTGCAGTTTCTACAAAATCAAGGCTTTCTTGTAAGTGTCTCAAATGAAAACGAAATTCAGGTACATGTTCTGTGGTCTGTGCAAAAATGTATCTTGTGGATAGTTGATTTTTCACGAGCCATGGATCTTTCTCAAACGCACCATCTGCATCCCTTTTTTTGTCAGTACACATTGCTTTGTAACTGCTTAAGTTGATTATGGTTACAGGTTTGGGACCTAGAGAGCAGGAGTATCTCCTCTAGTTTACAATGGGAATCTAATATTACTGCATTCTCAGTTATATATGGCACCCATTTCATGTAAGAGTTACCAAATAAGCTTTGTTTTTGGATTAACTATGTACAATTAGTAGATGGAAATAGGGTGATAGTAGAGCGTGGGCGTAACATTTATCTATTTGAGTCTGTTCAGGTATTTAGGAGACGAGTATGGATTTTTATCTTCCCTGAAGTATGATGCAGAAGCAGGGACAATTGCTCACTTACCCTATTATGTTCCTTCAAACCTTGTAGCAGGTAATATATCATTCATGGACTGGTAAATATACGTTGCTGTCGTCAAGTAGTTTCTTTCACTTATTCTTTCAGCTATTTATGCTTTTAATTAATAGGTGATTTACAGTCTTCTGCCTATTAGATTATATGTTGTTTGGAGGCTCTGTGAGAGATACCAAATGATATTAAGATCCATTCTTAGTTCCTATGCTAATCCAACTGAAAATGTTGTTTTCCCGGGTTTTACCGAAGCAGGTAGCTTACCTTGAAGAGCTTCTGCCACTGGTGTCTGCTTGTATTGTACTTCGAGAAGCTAATTGAGATTACCGTCCATTTTCTTTAAGATTCAGAGACCTGATATCTTGTTTTTACAGAAACTACACAATAGTTAAAGCAAGTCCTCTGAATGACTGAATCACAATTGGCAACTGAAATAAAAACCCTAGCAATGCATGCTGATGTCATGTAGTGTCTTGGCCTAATATATATTTGTCTATTATGGAAATCTTAGGTAAGGCTGTCTACAATAGGTCTTAAGGGCCTGCCTTTCCTTGTACCACAAGCTCTATTTCTGGGCAACCTTTTAACATGCTTGTTTCTTGTTTACATTGTGCTCACTTTTAGGTTTTGTGGCTCTTGTCAAATTTGATATACATTTGCAATTTTCAACTTCTGCATCCACAGCACTCAAGCTATATCTTTATAAAAGTGAAGCTCACACATGCCTTATTAATCCATGTGTATTGGCAATGGCTTTTGTTGTTTCCTCTTAATAGAAGCAGCAAATATTTCTTCCTCCTTCAACCAATCAATAGTAGGTGTTCTCCCCCAGCTTTCGTCACATGTAAATAGGTGAGAAAATTGTATGGAAATGTCTACATTTGGTCTAGTAGTTTTAGACTGTCTATCAAGTTGTTTTTCTGATATCTGCTGTTATTCTCAACATGTGGCTTATATTTGAGTTACTCCATACCCACTATCTTTTTGTTCTTAGAAGATGATATTTTCACTGCAGACTTATGATTGCATATGAGAATGGGTTGATTGTTCTCTGGGATCTTATTGAAGATAAAGCTGTTCTTGTTAGAGGAAACAAAGATCTCCAACTGAAGCATGACACAGTCACTGGATCCTCAAATGATGGGAGTACTGACCCTCAGGATAGTTTATCTGATAATGAACAAGCAGAGAAGGAAATATGCTCTCTTTGTTGGGTTTCTACTGATGCGTCATTCCTCGCCGTGGGCTATGTTGATGGAGATATTTTTCTCTGGAACTTGTCAGTTCCTGATACTGGTAAAGGAGCAGCAGTTCAGCAGCAGACGGATAAAGTTGTGAAGATTCAGCTATCATCTTCTGACAAAAGGATTCCTGTCATTGTTCTGCACTGGTCCCCTAACAAGGCCAAAAATGGATTAGGAGGTCAACTTTTTGTTTATGGTGGTGAAGAAATAGGATCTGAAGAAGTCTTGACGGTATATTCTCATTAATATTATTGCAGTCTTCATTGTTTGGATGACATACCTACAATATCGCTAGCAGGTTTTTGTGTACAAAGTTCCCAAGGATGGAGGAGTTTTGTTTCCTTTCCTTGTGAACCAATATTGCTGATTTTTTATTCCAGTCCGTTCTATTTGCCAGATACTTGATCTTGACTGGTCATCTGGGATGGCAATGTTGAAATGTGTTCACCGCATAGACCTTCCACTTTATGGATCTTTTTCCGATATGATGATCATTCCAAGTCCTGGTGAACTAGAAAAAACTGATTCCATGTCCCTACTGGTATTGACCAACCCTGGTCAACTACACTTTTATGACAAGGCTTGTCTGTCTACCTTGAAGTCTGAGCCAGAGAAGAAGCATTCGGCTCTTGCAGTTGAATATCCAGCAGCCATACCTATAACTGAACCAAGACTGACAGTTGGAAACTTTTACTCCGTTGGTGCCAATTATTCAAGGGTTCTTGCTAAGGTACGAGTCACTCACAAGTGAGTACACCACGTTCTAATCCAATTAAAGTTTGAGTGATGTTCTCATAGTGACTTAATGTTCCATTAGACAGCTGCAGACGCAAAGCTTCAAGTCGAGCAGACTATGCCCAGCAGTAAAAGATGGCCTTTTACTGGTGGTGTTCCTGGTCAGCTGTCATTGAGTGAAGAACTTGGAATTGAGAGAATTTATGTGGCTGGCTATCAGGATGGACTTGTGCGAATATGGGATGCAACACATCCAGTCTTGTCCATAATATTTGTTTTTGATGTTCAGGTTTGTACCCAAAGATAGTACTTTATGCTGCATATGAATCTGATACTCAAGTTTTATCTCATTTGCTTTCATTGACCGTTAAGCTACTCATTCAAATGTGTTGGGCAACCATTTGCATTTACAGAACTAAACCATGTTATGTACAGGTGGATGGCATTAAAGTTGCTGGTGCAAGTACAGCAATCTCAGCTTTAGAGTTTTCATCCACATCTTTGTCATTGGCTGTTGGCAATGAATCTGGTCTCGTAAGATCTGATTGTTTTATCAACTACTGATTATTTCCTTGCACTGAGCTATTTTTTGCTAAATATCTTATCTCATGTCATGATTTTTAGGTTTCTCTTTATGGTCTGGATGGAACTAATGATGGAAGTAGCTTTCACTTGGTTTCACAGACAGATAAGCAAGGTTTGATTTTACTAGCCTATTATGTTGTGGCTTCTTGAGAATGCTTCATACTTATCGTGTAAGATTTGGATTGATGGGTTCTATATAATATTTGCACGACTTTAGATAGCTTGTTATTTCTTTGGAATACTTTTTTTAAAGCTTTATTGCTGATACTATCACCTTGAACTTCCCTGGTGCAGGGTCCTTTTCTCTCTGCACCTAGCTGATACCTTTAATCAATCAAACTTCATATTTTCTATTTAGTTGTGAAATGGTGGTTCCGATTTTGCTGATCATTTTCTTGTTGTGGTTGTATCTATTCCTTCCCTTGTCATATGTGCTGAGTTACATTTGCCAGACTGTGCTACATTTTCTTCAATCTTCATCCCTGGTCATTTTCAATTTGTCATTATTGACTAATTAGGTGTTTTACAGTTGTGGACCATCCTTGTTCAAGTGGCTCTCAGATCAAAGCTATATTTTCTCTCCAAAAATCTCCTGTTCGTAGCTTACTGTGTTTAAAATCAGGAGATAGACTGGCAGTTGGTCTTGATTGTGGTCAGGTAAGTTGTGTGTTAAAAGTAGTACATAAACAATTATCGTAGGTGTCTACCTTAACTGTCACTCAAAACAACTAATTAACTAATCTTCAAAGTTAATTGTTCGATGAAGATTTTTTTTTTCTCAATTGTCGTAACAGGTTGCTTTGCTTGAAACTAGTTCTCCATCAGTACTGTTTGTTATAGACACATTAATCAGCCCCAGGTCTACAATAATTTCCTTGGCTGTGAAAGCGATTACAGACATTGAAAAGATCGAGCAGTCTGAAGATGGAACTGCAGGTGGATCTTGTAAGGAAGTGTTGTTTGTTTTAACTAGAGATGCAAACATTGCGGTAGTGGACTGTAGCACAGGCAAAGAGATGAATCAGCCAATTCATTCAAAGGAAGAGTTAATTGGAATTTCCTTATACATATTAGGCAAGTATTAATCCTTTTATTTGATAAAATGTGTGTGCACGTTAATGTGCTTGTTTCTAAATCTAGACCTCTTTGTTATGAGAGAGTGATGCATCTATTGCAGAAGGATCTGAAGACCATATTTCATTATCTTCTCAGCATTCTGAAGCAAAAAGAAATGCTGAACCAGACAACCATGAATGTCAAAGTGATCCAATGGAAAATGAAAGTTCAAAGTCGAATTTTGTACAAAAATCGGAGGATTCAATAGTTCTGCTATGTTTTGAGAATGCTTTGCATCTCTATTCCTCAAGCTCTCTGATTAAGGTGCAGTAATATAAATGACACTCATTTGAAAGATTTTTGTTATTCTTTCTGCTATTCACTTTAGTGTTTGCTAATTATAGGGTGAGCCTAATTGCATCTATGAACTTAATCTTGCCAAACCTTGTGCATGGACTGCAATCTTCAGTAAAGAAGGAAAAGAAAATGGGCTGATTATAGTCTATAAGAACTGAGAGATGGAAA
>JAULKK010000006.1:3123128-3133196 GCA_032355705.1 Rubia peregrina
TTGGATCATGTTAGATGAAGGGCTAGGATTTGGTGTAAAATTGGTGTATGATTAAGGGTGTCAATTGAACCCTTCCCATATATATATATATAGGGAAGAGTTCTTTTAACACCCTTATTTTAACACCAAATCCCAACCCTCCATCTAACATGCTCCAATGGTTGAGATTAATTTACTAACAATAGATTTACTAAAAATAGATTAACATGATCTCAACCATTGCATTTTAAGATTAACATGATCTCAACCATTGCATTTTAAGATTAACATGATCTCAACCATATGCTAACTAAAATTGCATTTGTGTTTGGCTGCGAGATTTGACGTTGACCACGCAAATAATAGCACATAATTATCTCGTTAATTACGGTTGTTCCCAAGCGTGTGACTCCCTTTCCTGGACGGAAGGCTGCAAACCTAATCAGTAATCACCACCGCCTCCGCGCCCCAATATCTTCCATCTTCATTCAATATTTCTCGTCCAAGAACCATTTGGACGGAGAAAATTATCAGCAGAAAAGTGTGAGATTTGCAATAAAGAAAGCTTCTGTTCCCATTCCTAATGTGAACAGAAGCGCATTAATATCACGTTTTTCCTAGAACCTTTTTGCATTCTAGGTGGACTGAATTAAGAACAAGATAGGAGGTTGAAAGTGGAGGGAAAGAGAGGAGAAAGAGAGAGAGGGTACGTAACAGCATTTAAGACCAGGTATTGGTTACCATATGCGGGCAAGTAGCCATATAGGTTTTGTATAGAGAGGAAGACGGAAACAACTGAGAAAACAACACCACACACACAAGTTGTTGAGGGAGTTTTAGCAGCCTGTTAATTGGAGCAAAGAATCCCCTTGTGCTATCTTATCTCCACACCTTTTATATATACTCCATATAACTTGTTTGCATCCCAGTTCTCTCTCTGGGGTCCTGAAACACAGAGTCTAGAGAGAGGCTTCTTCTTCTTCTCCATCTCAATATGGTTGGTATGGTTCTGTCAGAATGTGGGGTGAAGCCTCTCCCAAGAATCTACCCTAAGCCAAGAACTGGGGTGAGTCCCTTTACAGCCAGGTTAAGTGCGCCTAAATTGGATCCGGGGTGCCCTTCTTTGTCCTTAAATAGTGGGATTAAGGAGAGGAACTGGGCATTGAAGGTTAGCGCCCCTGTAAGAATACAGGAGGTTGGAGAAGAAGGGGCGGGATTGGAGGGTGCTCAATTTGACCCTGCTTCTCCGCCGCCTTTCAAATTGTCTGACATTAAGGCAGCCATTCCCAAGCATTGCTGGGTGAAGGATCCATGGAAGTCCATGAGCTATGTGCTGAGGGATGTGGTGGTGGTTTTCGGGTTGGCGGCTGTTGCTGCTTACTTCAACAATTGGTTTGTTTGGCCTCTCTACTGGTTAGCTCAGGGGACCATGTTCTGGGCTCTCTTTGTTCTTGGCCATGATTGGTAAATGCGGGTGCCTTTTCTTTTTTTTTGCTTAAAGTATTTGTTTTTGTAGAGTTTTTAGTTACAGGTTTTGAATTGTTCGTTTGCAGTGGTCATGGAAGCTTTTCAAATGATGCCAAGCTGAACAGCGTTGTTGGTCATATTCTTCATTCATCTATCCTTGTTCCCTATCATGGCTGGTTAGTTCTCTTATGATATCATTCATTTGTTTGTAATCAAGTTCATTTTTGTGTATGCTTGTTTCCTTGGAATTCGGATTCTTGAAATGTGAATGAGTAATGTTTTTGTGATTCTTGAATTGTATAGGAGAATCAGCCATAGGACTCATCATCAGAACCATGGACATGTTGACAATGATGAATCTTGGCACCCTGTAAGATACTGTCCTCAATCCGTTGCCTCAATCTGTACATTTTTTCCTTCTTCTAGCAACTGATTGTTGCCTCAATCTATACATTTTTTTTCTTCTTCTAGCAACTGATTGTTGCCTTAATCGAGCACAACGGCGATACACTATCCACGTTGCATAAATAAGGAATTGGTGGTTGTATTAATTGTTGTCTCATTGTGCTTTCATAGATACCCGAAAGGATTTACAACAGTTTGGACGCAGTCTCGAAGAAGTTGAGGTTTACCTTGCCATTCCCTTTGCTAGCATACCCTTTTTATCTGGTAAGCAAGCAAATTGTGCCTTCTTCATGCTTAAATAATCTTGTAGATTTGCATCAAGTAATGCTGACAAAATTGCACCTTTTGGAATATTCTCAGTGGGCTAGGAGTCCTGGCAAAAAAGGCTCTCATTACAACCCCAGCAGTGATCTCTTTCTTCCTCAAGAGAGAAATGATGTGATTACTTCAACTGTGTGTTGGACTGCTATGGTTGGATTGCTTGTTGGATTATCCTTTGTCCTGGGTCCCGTTCAAATGCTTAAACTCTACGGCATTCCCTATTGGGTTAGAACTCTTGCCACTAATGTTTTTCTAAGTTTTCTTGATCATGTGGTTCTTGATTACATATCATTCTTTATGATGAATGCAGATTTTTGTGATGTGGCTGGATTTAGTTACCTACTTACATCACCATGGCCATGAGGACAAGTTGCCTTGGTACCGTGGACAGGTATGCGAAACGAGGCCTCTTTTTTTGTAACTTTTTTTCTTAAGAATTTGTATTCAAAGTATGTGTTCTAAGAAATGTCAAGTGGAAAACATTCTTTGCATCTTGAGATCTGTCATCTAAAGTAATATAGAAATGCCCTTAATGTTTCAAGTGTTTAGTTTTCCTTTTGTTTAATCAACAGGAATGGAATTACATGAGAGGCGGCCTCACAACGCTTGATCGTGATTATGGGTGGATTAACAACATCCACCATGACATCGGTACCCATGTGATCCATCATCTGTTTCCACAAATCCCACATTATAATCTGATTGAAGCAGTAAGTTAAAAGGGCATTTTACGTTTTAAGTTAGTAACTTGCCTGTTGCTTGTATAGTAGTCTGATTCTACGTACATTGTGTGTTTACAATAGACTGAAGCTGCGAAGCCAGTTCTTGGAAAGTACTACAGGGAGCCGAAGAAATCATGGCCTCTTCCATTCCACTTGTTGGGAGTTCTGATTAGTAGCATGAAGAAGGATCATTTTGTGAGTGATGATGGGGATGTTGTGTTCTATCAGACTGATCCCGAGTTCTCTGGATCGAAGAAATCCAAGTGAAGGCCCTGATGGGGATGAGGAGCGTTAGGCGATCAATTCTTTTTGCATCTCCAAGCGGCAGTAAATGGTTGTGAGCTTGTTTAGATGATGGACTCTGATCAATCTTTCTATGTAAATTTATGTGATGAGCAAGTCCTGATGGATGTAATGTAGTGGAACTGGAGTGTTAAGAATAAGTAATCTCTTTCATTGCTAGTAGTTTATTGATTGAATGCCAAGCGGTATTATTTTACTCTTTCCAGATTTTATATTTTAAAACTATCTGACCTGTGCCACAGTTTTGTGTTCTGGCCTTTCTCTTATAAAATGGACGGTAAAGCATCATCAAGATTAAAATTTGCCATGCCTATTGACTTTTGACTTTTGACTTTTGACTTTTGACTTTTGACTTTTGTTTCTTCGGAAGATTTCTTTGTGTGAGATGCTGATATATTACCAAGTGCAAGTATAAAACCAACATCATTCATTTCAGTAATGGGCATCACAATCACATGTTCAAAGGGAAAACGAAATTTTATGGAGTATGCAGAGGATATAACAATCACATGTTCAAAGGGAAAACGACGTACTCCCTCTGTTTCTCTAATTATGTCTTACTTCTTTTTTTACTATTCAATAATGATTTTATATTTTAGAGAAAAATTGTATTTTAACCCTATGTTTTAGGCAAAAGTGTAGAAATAAACTTGTAAAATATGAAAATACGAAAATAATCCTAGAAATTGTTGACCGAAATGTCAACTGCTGCAATGGCTGGAAAGAATTGAAATTACCATTTTACCCTTTTGTCAACTGCCCCCATTGTGGTTATCCCTCAATGGGAGCTTCCATGTGGGTTATGCTAGCCGAGTATGACGCTATAGAAACTGAAAAGCAGAAAAATGAAAACCCGAAACCTGAAAGTGTTCTTGAGTCAGCTCCTGGTTCAGAAGAGGGCAAATAATAGTTTAGTTTCCCCTCTTCAGTTTGCAATTTATTCAGTTGTTCTATTTATTGCTTGTACTGGTTACTAACCCTATTTTATTTGGTTACAGGGGAGGGAAATAAATTAAAAGATGTTGGTGTGTACCTTTGGTGGTGGTTGACTTTTTTTTTAAAATTGGGTTCATGTGAATGATGTTAGTAGTGTAGAATGAAACAAACTTATATGCGTTTGTATTTGGGTAATGTTTATGGCCTTACCGGCTTTGTGTTTACTGTAGTATTCGTCTTATGTTTTTAGCCTTGCCAGCCTTGTGATGGCCTTACCGACCTTGTGCTTATTGTGGTTCTAATCTTAGCTTGTTTGCTGAGCTAATGCTTTGTTGTTGCTGCATCTTGATTGGTTTGGTGAACTGTTGCTTTCTTGTTGATACGTTGACTAAGATATGGTAATTGTTGCAGCCTAATTTCTTTCAGAAGCTAATGGCTAGGCAAGGCAACCTTTACTTGAAATGACAAACTGCATGTTATATTACAGTGTGTTGTGGCAATGTTGTTGGTTGTGATGTACTTTCATTTATTTATTTTTAAATGCAACCTTGCTTCTTATGCATCTGGCAGGGCATTAGTGTGATCGTTACAATTGTTGGACTTGTTTATGTGTAAATGGACTAAGGTTTTTTCTATTTAACCAGTAGTTGCTTTGAAATCCCAAAATGTTTTTTAAAAGAAGATTTTACAATAAACACGTGTAACATACAAAATACGTGAATATGTGCTACTAAGTGTACAAGCTTCCAAAAGGTTTCTGAAAATTCTTCATCCTTCATTTGCTGGGATTTGTACTCTCATTGCTTGCATTAGAGGTCGAATCTAACCTGTCGTCCGAGCTTCAATTAGATATTGTATACATTCACGAAAAATATGAGCATCTGATGTTAGTACTCTAGGCAATAACCCCGCCTTTTCAAATGCATTTTCCCCGTATGTGGTACTTTGTAGTTGTTCCCACCTTGAACCTTCATAATTTACAACATCATATTTTGGTAGGTTAAGAAAACCTTGTTTAGGGTTTGGGAGGTTTCAGCTTCAAAAGTCTGGTTCACTGCATTTAGTAGCTCATCTAGGGTATTAAACACACACTCATACTGCAGGGATTGGATTGAGTTAAAAAAAAAACCTAGGTCTAACACATTCTAATCCAGTGAAATAGGGGGTTGACAAATTATTTTCATGTTGAACCCATGTGAGCTAACAGAAGCCCTAAACTCAACATCACTGTTTTTCACATGTGGTTTGGCATTGTCTTGGTGTAACACTACGTTCCTACTCAGAAATTGGGGCCATTTACTTTTGATGACTGGGATTACCTTCTCCAATAGGAGTTGCTTTGTGACATCATAGTTTATAGATGCCATTGGGGTTATTACTACTGTTCCTACAAGTATATTCTTGCTCTTGTTTTTGGCAGGTATATACTCTATGAAATGGAACATCCCTATTTTGCTATCAAATAGTACTATTCCATTGGCCTCTATGACAGGCCTAGATACTACACAACGGAAATTGAGTTTGGGAATATGACTCTTATGGTGTGTTATCCTATGCAGATGGGTTTCATATGTGGCCAGTAAGTATTTAACGGTTAGCTTTGAAAGGTAAAACCATTTCTCATCCATATGAATGACATTATACATGTTCGTAAATTGCAAATTATGTGAAATGAGTTGAGCTAATGAAAACTGTAACATTTCTTCTTTGCATTTGAGGGACAACAATAGCTTGATATCATTCGTGTGGCTCTTTATGTTCTTTGCTGCTATCCATATTTTATTGATGCTCTTCCTTACATTCATTACTGCTCATGTGCTTCGAACGGTCCTCCTTTTCATCAACGGTAAGGCCCTTCATGTTTCGAGATCTACTGCCTTCTTCCCTGAATCTGTTCTGCCCTTATTCCTACCCCTGACATTAGTGGTTGCCCAATTGCTAACTGTGGCTTCGTTTGAGCCCAGATTGTGCTTACAGTTCTGATTCCCCCCTCAACCTACTTGCTTATTCAATCTTCTTATTGTGCCTAATCATAACATTATTTTGGTACAACAACAGAAACTCGACAACAACTTATCTTTCTTCATTTGTGAGATTTTTGTGTATCATGTTTTTTACTTTCAGATTTCTACTGACATGTTGTTTGTTGCTAAAAACATGAGAAAAAAATCATTGCTTGCCATTGATAGTTACTGCATTTTGAACCAGCTGCCATGACGAATGCTACACCTGCTGCTACATTGTTCAATTTCGGTGATGAAGCAGCAATTGCCTAGATAGAACCTGAGCTTTTAAAGCTTTGTGTTCTTAAGTGCAGATGACTTTTTTCTGAGAGTATTTGACTTGTTTTTTTGGGTAGTGGTAGAAAGAGGGGCCTGATTTATATAGGGTGGACAACTAGGTTTTTATGTTCTTGAACTGTACTTTTAGTTAGGAAAATTCCCTAAATTTTTCAGGAGGGAAATCTATAAAGTCAATTTTTGGTTCCAAAGTTTAGTGATAATTTTTTACTTTTACACAATGTTCACTTTTTGTTAATCGGACACAATTCACCCACGAGAAGAGGGTTGTTGCTGACAGTCCTTTTATTGCAAAAATGACTCAAAATTTTGAGACTTCCTTCCTCTCTCTGCAGCTTAGAGCATGTACAATGAGGGTTTCAATGTGGTTTCAATTAGAAACTGAAATCGAACACCCCCCACAATTGGGGTTACAAAGCGCTCTCAATTCGTTGAGATCGCTGCTCGGTTGCTGGGCATTGAATCCGCCCCAGCGCTGCCTCCAAGGGAGACCCATGTGCGTTCTTTCCCTGCGCTTTCCTTGCCTGCGCGTCAGCGAGGTCCAATTCCTTTTACCAATGGTGCCATGAGGTGGTGCCACATGTCTCAAACAAAATTTTTATTAAAAAATTTTGGATTTTAAAATTTTGGATTTTTGTGCTATGTAAAAAATTCAAAAAATCTAATCTTCATTTTTCAAAATCTAAATTAAATTTTTGTTCTTTTTAAAAAATTAAATTACATTCTTCAAAAAAATATGGTTCTTTTTAATTCTAGTTCATAAAATAATTTTTAAAAGCTGAAATTAATTTTAAAATTTTAAATTTTAAAACTGGAATTCAATTCAAAAATTACAAGTGTATTATTGAATTTCAATTTATTTTTGTAGGTAAATTTATTTAAATTAAATATTGAATGTAAAATTAATGAATAGGATAAAGAAAATCAAGTGGGATCCATGGAGTGGTTTCAACCATTGCCTAGAGAAAAATGGAGTAGTTTCTTTGTGGTTTCAGTTGCTGAGATGGAATAGAGAGACCGATTATTTAATGAACTGAAACCACAAGAGCGATCCCAGAGCGGTTTTACCATTGTACAAGTTTGGATTTTTTAAGTGAAGTAACACATATAGAGGGACAAAGGGAGTACATTTTTGCCTCCACAGTGGTCAAAACCACTTTGAAACCACTCCATGGACCTTTTTATTTTCTCTATCATACTCATTAATTTTACCTTCAATATTTAATTTAAATAAATTTTCCTACCCAAATAATTAATATGTCAAATTTAATAATACACTTTTAATTTTTGAATTGAATTTTGTTTTTTATAATTTCATATTTACAATTAATTCCAATTTTTAAAATTTGTTTATGAACAAGAAATAAAATGAACCATTTTTTAAAGAAATGTAATTTCAATTTTTAAAAAGGAGATGGTCTTCTGTGAGGCAGGCTAAACTTTAGGCATAAGCATTTATGCAATTCTACAAATATTCTAGCTCCAGAAACCTATCTCTAATAATTTTACAAGGAACTATTTCTAATAACTTTACAGAGACCTATCACTAATATTTTTTTCAGGGGTTCTTTTGTCCAATTTTTCCCATCATTTTCCCACCATCTGAAATTTGCAAAAAAAATTATATGAAATAATCGGGAAAAAATATTTTTTAAATGCAATAATTAATAATTAGCGAACTGAAAATTATAAGCATCGCCAAAAAAGCAGAACATCAACGAAAAAATAAAAAACAACTAAAAAATTCGAGTTAAAATATATAAAAACAAATAAAACAACAACAAAATATTAAAAATCAAATAAAAATTGAAAAAATGCAGACTGCAACTTACAAAACATCAACTAAAAATCATAAAAATATCAACAAATCTTCAATTATCAATTTTTTAAAAAAGAAACTACAAAAATCAACTAATATCAACCAAAAACTAAAAACATCAATTCATATCACCTAAATTTCAGCTAGAAAATGAAAAACGCCAACACAAGAAGAAAAAAACACTACAAGAAATCAATCTATGCCACCCAAAACTACAAACATCAACTCCTATCACCTAAAACTCCCCTAAAAATGAAAAATATCAACATGAGAGCAAAAATAAAAGCTAAAAATATCAACCAAAAAAACTACAAAACATCAACTAATATCAATTAAAACTAACTAGAAAAAAGAAGAAGAAAACATAAACATGAGAGGAAAAAAACTAAAAACATCAACCAAAAAGTTACGATACCTCAAAACTATAAATTCTTCAATCTGAAAATATAAAACATCAACAATTTTTAATTGAAAAAACTACAAAGATCCACCAAAAAGTTACAAACATCATCTACTAACACCTAAACCTCATCCGAAAAATGAAAAACATCAACATAAGAAAAAAAAAAGACACTACAAACATCAACTCCAATAACTTAAACCTCACACAGAAAATGAAAAACATCAACAGAGGAAAAAAAACTATAAACATCAACCTATCACCTAAACCTCATCCAGAAGTTGGAAAACATCAACAGAGATTAAAAAACGCTAAAAACGTCAACCTATAAACTAAACCTCCTCCAAAAAAGGAAAAAACATCAACAGAGGAAAAAAAACTACACACATCAAACTATATCATCAACTCATATCACATAAACATAATTCAAAAAATCATAAACATCAACTAAAAACTAACAAAACCACAAATAAAAATCAAATAACATCAATAAAGATGAAACCGTCAAATAAAATTTCAATTTCAAAATGCCAATCTGAAAATTGCAAACATCAACTAAAATTAACAAAACATCAACTGAAAATTACAAAACATCAACAAACTTTAATTTGTAAAATTTAATAGCAATTTAAAAACGTCAAGATAAAAATCATAAACATCAACTAAAATTAACGAAATATCATCTAAAAATCATAAACTATCAACAAAAGGTTAAATTGACAATTTGAAGAAAAAAATTTACCTTGCCACACGAGTGAAGCCACTCGCGGAAAATCTAGCCTAAAACACAAGCGAGAAGACATGTGCGTCTTCTTCCTCCAGCTATCGCGTGCATGTGAAGCACATCTTCTTCCTCCTGCGAACTCTGGTTCTTCTGCTGCCATCTTCAAGACTCTCTCGAACACCGTGACTCCACCACTCTACTCGTCATGACTCATCGCTTTCGCATCGTCGGATCTCCGTCGCTTCTACATAGTCGGATCTCCGTCGCGCTCCAGTTGGATCGTCACTCCTATTCATCGTCGACCTCCAAATAAGCTCGCGCACAATCGCTGGAGTAGCAGCAGAGCTCGACAGTATAATTCTGCCAGAGCAACAGCGTACATTGGAAATCGCAAGTCAAAATCCACAGCAGTGGTGGATCGCCATCATCAAAACCCAGGGTTTCCATTGAATTGCAGCGAGATATCGACGAAGGCGAGGTTTCCGTTGATTCCAGTGAGATTACGGCAAAAGCGGCTTTATCCGGTGGAAAACCAACGAAAACCGTCGGTCGATGGTGGTTTCCGATCGGCGATCAGAGAGAAGAAAAAAAGAGAAGAATTTTTTTTATTTTTTGTGTTATACTCCCTCCGTCCCGCTAATATTGGCATGTTTGCTTTATGGACACTATTCTCTATCAAAGTTTGATCGCAT
>JAULKK010000006.1:3221995-3234533 GCA_032355705.1 Rubia peregrina
TAATACACAATTATTATACATAAATAAAGTTATCGTTGGTCAAACATGGTATGAGAAAGTTGACCAAAAAGTGTGCAGCTTAAGCTGGGACAGAGGGAGTATGTGAAATGGATGTAGTGGTTAAGGGTCAGTCATCTCAAGCTTATTTTTATTGGATAATTGAATTACATTAAATTTAATTAAACTTAAGAGAAAGTTTGTGGAAAGACGGCCTGTTTATAAGTTCATGGACAATTCACTATTCTTTTTACCTTAAATGTTGTAATTTATTTTATAAATTTAAATATTGTATTTTAAATGTTAAACAAGTAATAACGTGTATTTGAATGTGAAAATATAAAAATATATAATAAAAAATAATATTTTTAGAGTTAAAATTTAGTAGTATGTAATATAACAAATGCAGTGCATAAGGTAAAAAAATAAGTGGGTTGTCCATAAGGTTATGGACATGCCGCATGTCAGGAAACCTACTCTAAACTTAAATGCATTAAAATAGGAAGAATTGACCAAAATAAAGTTAAATAACGACAAATTAAAATTTTACTAATTTAAATTGAACTGAATTAAATTGAAATGTATGTAACATCAGAAAATAAGAGTCTACTTATGTGATGTTATGGCTTTAAAGTTTATAGTTTAATTATTTAAAACAATATCTAGTTTATATAATCTAATTTCAATTTCCGATGTTTGACAGCTAGAATTTCATCTAACCATGACTTTTATATTTTTTTAGAGGAAAATGCTTTCATACCACCTTCAATACTTTCTCTAATGATATATACTTCCTAAAATTGTGATCAACAGAGAATAAAAAAACTCATACTCTCATAGCTGAAAATCAGCGTTGATCGGGCTAATTCCGACATTAACCTGTAATAAAAAGATGAAAATATCCCTAGTTTCATTTATGAATTTAATCCGATCATTTACCCTTTGGACTTAGGCCAACACCTCTAACACCGCACTCTGCCACACACGTCGCCATGCTGGTCAGATTCAACAACCTACTTCGTCATCCAGTTTGAGATCCTGGAAGCCATCACCGCCTTCCTCGATGCTAACATCACGCTGTCGCTACCTCTGCCTGGAACCATCACCGCTTCCGGCGACCTCGTCCCTCTCTCCTACATCACTCGAATGCTCACCGGACGCCCCAACTCTAAGGCCATGCCAATGACGAGACCTTAAACATCGAGGAAGCAGTTTGCCTCACTGAAAGAGGCCTCGCGCTCGTCAACGGCACCACTGTCGGCTCCGACATGGCCTCCATGGTGCTTTTCACACCAATGTCCTTGTGATGTCCAACCTCATCGCCATCTTCGCCGAGGTGATGAAAGAGAAACCGGAGTTCACCGACCATCTCACCCACAAGGTGAAGCACCACCCTGGTCAGATCGAGGCGACGATGATCATGGAGCACATCCTTGCTGGCAGCAGTTTTGTCAAAGTAACGCAGAAAGTTCACAAGATAGAAGATCACTAAGCAAGTTCCCGAGAGGCGGAGCACATCCTAAACAGGATTTCTACGCACTTCAGATATCTCCCCACCCAATGGTCGGTCCATACATCAAATAGAGCAAAAAAGTTTTTTACACAAACTTCTTATTTTTGTTTTTTAAAGGGGTAAAATGACAATTTCATATGAATCTGGCAATGACCAGAGTTAACCAAATTTTAAGGTGACCCTAGGGGTATATGTGCATTTTCAAAAAAAAATTAAGTGGTATATATGCCCTAAACAACGAACCAGTGGGCATGAATGCACATGATACTTTTATTTAATTACATCAGTTTAAAAAGTTATTTGACAATTGACATTTTCATGGATGAAAAACCAGACTTTTTAGAATATTATGACTAAATAAAGGATACGAAGATAATTCTTAACAACATAACAAGCTCATGGTTTTCAGTTCTATTTAATGGCTCACCATCGGGATTCTTCCAACCCTCAAGAGGTATAATACAAGGCGATCCTTTATCACCTTTTTTATATAACCTTTTGACTGAGTCTTTTTCTAGAACCATTAAATATTACTTTCAGCAGGATCAATTATAATACTTTCACTGTACCAACACTGCTAATAGAATTACTCATTTAATGTAAGCATGTGACACTGTCATCTTCCTTAAAGGTGTAAAGAAAAACACTAAATCAATCAAAAATTCCTGCAAGCTTACCAAAAGATATCAGGACAACTAATTAACTTTAACAAGAGTGAATATTTCCTAAGGAAAAATGCACCTTGAACACAAGATACACTAATTAAATCAATTTTAGATATGAAAATGGCACAACCCCTTTTACATATCTGGGCGTACCAATTTCAATGGCTAAACAAAAAAAAGTGTACTTTCAGCCACTGATCGAAAGAGTTGAAAACAGTATTAAAAAATGGAAAAATAAATGGCTCTCTCAAACTGGAAAGCTCACACTTATCAAATCTTGCATATATGCTTTCATTGTACACATTTTTTCAGCCATGAAACCACCAAAGCACGTCATCTCTATGATAGAAAAAATGGCATCCTCTTTCTTCTGGGGATCAGATTCAACCAATAAAAAACGAACTTGGTGAGCAGGGAAAAGGTTGTGTTATCAAGTACAAGAAAATGGTCTGGGTGTGAGAAATCTTCCATCCATAGTGGAAGCTTTTTCTTTTTAAAATTTGGGGGAAACTTCAAATTAATAAAACACTGTAGACTTCTTTTCTCTGGTCCCTTTCTCCCACCTCTAGAAAATGTCCATTGTGGGATAGGATCAGTAAAATCACCACAAAAGCTAACTCTTTATCTAAAGTAATAGCTGGAAAAGGTAATTGCAGTTTTTGTGATGCCAACTGGTCGGGTTTTGGACCTTTGTATTATATATGGCCTGCTGATTTAGACCACCCTTTCCCAAATGTGTCTCTGCTTGAATTTACTGCAAACAAAAATGCATTAATAACCATTATGGAGCCAAAAATGGTGACCAATACCATTTTTTGTAGGATTTTCGGCTATCCTTCTCACATGATGATAGGCTCATCTGGACACCAAATAAATCTATTCCACGTAAAATTTTCAACTTTATATGCCGCTTAATGAATAATATGCTCCCATTTGATAATGTACTTTCATACATGGATTTTTCTTTACCTTCGAAATGTGTAAATTGCTGTCATGTTGAGACCATGGATCATTTTTTCAATTCCTGCCCATATGTTGTATCCGTGTTGAAAATCATCCATAAATATATGTTGTTAGCAAATAGAACTTTTCCAACCATTTGGAATAGGATCTCTTTCTATTTAACAATCTCAGGAATCCCTATAGGTTTATATCATAAGATTTCTAGGTTTGAATACTTTATGGTTTATATGGAAAGTTAGAAATCTGACCATTCATGAGGATATAAAAACTAAACCAAATAAGTTAATATCTCCGATTGTCAAATTTTCGTACTCAGCTTTTTCAGCTAACCTTATTTATAACAATTACAGTGAGCATGATTTCTGGATTAGGAATAAAGTGATTCCTTTCTTCTTCTTCTTCTTTTTTTTTTTAAAAAACCAGGAATATTATAGCTTTTATATGGACCAAGCTAGCTATGGGATTAAAATAAATATTGATGCTATTTTAAAATTGACTGGGTCTGGTATTGCTGCATTTTTAGAAACACAGAAGGATATATGATTGTAGTTTTTCATAAAAGTATCCAGGCATCCTTTCCACTATTGGCCGAAATAAGTGCTATCAAAATGAGCATAATACAAGCACAAAATAGAGGTATCTATCATTACTAATTGAATTTGATTGCATGTCTGCCATCATTGCTATCTTATATCCTCTAAAAGCTTCCCATGATTCATACTCCATTGTGTTGAAAATAAAATCTATGTTAAGTGATAATGATTTGATGTTCATCCCAAGGGAAGCTAATCAATCCGCAAACTACCTAGCAAAGAATGGTTTTAGTTTCCCAAAGTCGGGTACGAATTCATCTTCTTCTTTTTTTTTTACATAATATGGATGTCAAACTTAGTGGACTAATCGATCTTGACAATATTGAGATCCCAACATTGGGCATCAGAGATTGATATTTACATGCTATATGTTTAGGCTTCTATCTTTGCCTATCTTTTGCTAAATGTTGTTCAGGGAAACATATATGATGTTATTGAACTAATTGTATGTTTGGAATGATGGGAGTATTTAAAGCTTCAATTCTCAGATTTTGTTGTTGCCCTTTGTATGGAAACTGATGCGTTTTATTTGTTGTTGTTTCAAGCTATGCATATATAGGAGCAGGGGAGGACCGACTAGGCTGACTTTATTCCGAAATCAACTCATCTGTAGGATCCAGTTTTGCTCCATCTTTTGAAGGAAGCAGCTTGCATTTTAAAATTGAGACCTAAAGGGTTCCAAAGGTTTCCCTAGGTCTTCTTGTTCGAAAAAAAATTAGTTGAAATGTCTTGGCTAACAAGTATTAACACGAGGGTAGATACACTTAGTTAGAGACAAAATTCAACTAAAAACAACTTAACGCCTCTCTTTTTTTGGTCTTAGAGGTGAGATTGGTGTTTACACCTTTTGTTGACAATAACTAGGAAATGTGGTGCTATCACCATAAACTCATATTTGTATTCAAATATTAATTTTCAAATATTCAAATATTTGAACCACCTATCTCTCCGCCATAAACCATATTCACAATTCGATTTAATCGGTTCAAATATTTGAATATTAGATTTGGTTCAGTTTATTCAATATTCGGATAATTGATTTTCAATTTGGTTTTCGGATTTCAAATTTTTTGCCCACCACTACGGATGATAGGGAATAATGAAGAAGGGAAGGGAAGGGAGAGTGAGTTGCACGCGTTTAGAGAAGGCGAGTAGACAGTGTGACCTTTAATAAGTGGATTGACCCATTAGCTTATATACTAGTTATTTATTTGCAGGATAGAGATATAGAATATTTTAATAAATAATAAATCATTTGGAACTATTTACCAAATACAACAAACACAATTTTCAAGGTCAAACAGTTGATTTATTTTTGAAGAAAATTATGATTTCATTGATTTTGTAAATTGCTTACAAAGTATGGATTTAAACTCCATGATGTAAAGTAATTGTGCCAGTATGTGGGCAATCCTATTCTTTATCTCTAGGAATCCATATCAAATTTGGAACATATAGTTTTGTTACCTAGAGTTTGATATCCGTTATGAGTAATCCAAAATCTGAACCATCATCGTCGTTATTTTGACATTTTGTGTTACCACTTGTGCATCCCCTATACTGTTGCTTGGGAACAAGTTGTGATATTTGCATCCTAATGCCATTGCTATCGCATATTGTGCGAATAAGACTTTTCGTACTCGTACATATTTTTCATACATTCATTTCCTGTCGTGCGTACATCTTGGTGATGTAGCTGCATGGAAATATAAAACGGTTCCAGGTGGAGTCTTGTCAGCATCTAGCTCTCGTATATCATTTTGACTTCATGTGTTAGGAGAATCGATGCTTTTGTTAGCCTTGATTCCTTCAATTGTTTGAATCGCGTGGTGAACTGATTAGTTGGAGGTTAAGAGATAATGCTTTCCATGTAATAATTCATTTGTAAGGTACTATAGTTGATCCATAAATTGGGCAATTGAGGAAATTATGTCCTTATCAAGTTCCATGATTATATCCCTTAACCATAAGGCCGCACACGATTGTTTACGTTTGAAATTTTGTTCATGTAAATCTGCCACAAACCATAACTGATGTGCAAGAGGACATCGAGAAAATATATGGCCATCTGATGTATCTTTTGAGGCACAAGTTAAACAAAATTGTTTCGTTGGACATTTCTTTTTATTTAAGATTCTTTGTTGTGGGTAGTTAGTCTTTGCAGATCCTCCACACAAAATGACATATTCTCTATGGTACCGGTAATTTCCAAAATTTCTTTATAATAGGATGATATTCCATGATTATTGCTCACGATACCTCATGCATTACTTTTAAAAAAAAATCAATTTTAATTGAGATGTTGTATTTAAAATAACAACTAAAAAATAGTTAATAAAAAAAAGTTAAATGAAACTACTTAAGACTTAGGCTAATTATATGGTATCCTTGGGGTACTATGAGCACCGTATACCCAGAAATATTTTGTTTATTCTTAATAGTAGAATGTGCATTCTCTTGTGTGAGATTGTGCATTATAATAGATTAATTGTGATTAACACGTACATATTATAATGCACATTTAATAAATTTTAAATATACATTCTTCGTACACACAATACACATCTCAGTACTCCAGTGATACGGTATAAGAATTGCAAGATTTATATCATGATTTTAACTAAAAAATATTTATTCTATAGATTAATCCAGAGACCATACTAGTACTAAATTTCCGTTGATTTTCTCATGCAATCCACCTAGTTTTCATTAATACATTTTCTAAAATTTAGCAAATCCGTCTCAAGATTTCGTTGACCGGGTCTTTTGCTCAAGCGAGAACTTTATGTAGACTTTGAAAATGGATTAATATTGATAGCGTTGACGAGTTATCTTCCACAATTGAAGCGGCCCCAAATATACGTTAGTGACCAAATTAATTATCATTTCAATCATTTTTAACCATTTCGTCTAAATTTGCTCCTCTAATTATTCCGTTTTGATACGAAATGTTGGGGCTATATCATCGCCTTTTAAATTTGAAGCTCAGCAATTATCCACCGTAATGAAAATAATAGCATGAGTTTTAACTTAATTTTGCGTCATTAATACATCATTTAACACGTCATTTGAGTTTGACCACAGTATCATTTGCCATATAAATTTCGGATTTTGTACTAAAAACAGCCATATTTTAACAGAAACAAACATTAATGAATAATGACCCAAAAAAACAAATCAGATTGCCTCTCTCTTATTCTGATGGGAAAATTTACCCATTTCATTCCATGCCGTGAAGTCTAAACCACCAAATCACAAATAAAAATACTACACATACGAAAAACACGTGCCTGCGTGGCAGTCCATGACTGGTCCTTTTACTACACGTGGCAAAACGAGCTTTTCCCTATTTCGATTTCACACATGCTATTTAGAAAAATATTAAAGTAAAAGCCGAAACTGAGTCCTTTTTTCTTTGGTGAATTCAATGTCATAAAATCAGCGGTGAACTCTGGAAAAAGTAGGAGTTTAAAAGCGTACTTTTAAACCTATGCATAGGTTAGACAACCCCATCATTTCTCTCTCTAGGCTACGACAACAACTCCTTTCTCTCTCTACAAATGAGAGGCGGCTTCGGCTTCACACCTATACTCACCCTTTAAATGACTCCTCCTCCGCCGGGAGCCGCCGCCGCCATCATCATCGCCACCACCTTATTAATCCTCCTCCATTTATCCACAGTTCAGTCTTTCGGAGGCTCCTCCACCACGGTGGCCGTCAGCTACGGCGAGTCCTCCACCATCTGCAGTCTCGTCGCCGACGAGCCCACCCATCAGATTCAATGCTGGAGAGACGGCCAAGTTTTACCAAACATCTATGCCGATGACGTCTCTTTCGATTCCATCGCCGGCGGCCGCGACACCATCTGCGCAGTCCGCTCGGGTGGGCTCAGCGTCCTGTGCTGGAGTGTAGCAGACTTCGCGCCAAAGAGGATATACATTGCGCGGCCACCAGCGGTTGAGCCGATGGAGAGCGTTACAATCGGGGATACTCAAGTTTGCGGGTTGATTAACGGTACCCGAAACGTTACTTGTTGGCGGGGCGATTCGCCGGCAAATGGGTCGCTCAGATTTAGCTCGGTGTCATCTGGGTCGGGTTTTTCTTGCGGCGTATTGGAAGGCACCGGAAGGGTTGCGTGCTGGGGTAGCAGTGTAAATACTAGTACAATTGCCTCGGGGATTGAAGCCCAATTCGGTAATTTTTCAATGGAGAATGTTTATGTCGGCGGGAGGCATGCTTGTGGGTTTAACTCCGGTGGGACTGTAATTTGCAGAGGGGAGAATAATAGCGGCCAGCTGAATGTTCCGGCGAATGTTAGTTTTGAGTACAGCGCACTTGCGCTTGGGGATAGTCATAGCTGTGCGATTCGGAGATTGAATAACATGGTAGTTTGTTGGGGAGGGAATAATGGTGAATTTCCCGGCAATGTTCCGGGAAATGTTTCTTTCGAGTCTATTGTTGCCGGATTGAATTTCACTTGCGGTCTGGTAGCGAGCAATTTCTCAGTGATGTGTTGGGGGACCGGATGGCCGAGTAATCTAATTCTCCCGGCCACCGGACTTCCTCTCCGGCGGACTCTTCCGTGGCCGTGTGTTCAGACAGCTTGTGAATGTGGGATATATCCTGAATCGCAAACGTTATGTTCCGGTAACGGTAATATATGTCGTCCGTGTGATTTACGGAGTGGTTCCCCTTCCCCACCGCCGCCTCCACCGCCGGGAGGTGGTTCAGGCTCACGGTCGGGGCTCAGGAGGGGTTTATTGGCCTTCGCCATCGTTGGCTCAGTGGGATGTTTCGCCGGAATCTGCACATTAATATACTGCTTATGGGCAGGCGTCTGTTTCGGGAAGAAGAAAATCCACAACTCCGTTCAGCCCACCATCAACAACCCTACGCCGCCGCCGTCGAACAGCAGCCCGCCGTCGAGATCATCCACGCTCCTCCGCCAGGGATCCCGCCTGATGAGGAGGCAGAGGAGCGGCACCTCGTCAACGAAGCACCCCGACAGAGCAGAGGAGTACCTGTTCGAAGACCTGGCGGCCGCCACCAACACCTTCTCCTTAGAAAACAAGATCGGCGCCGGAAGTTTCGGCACGGTATACAAAGGAAAGCTCCTAGACGGCCGAGAAGTCGCGATCAAACGGAGCGAAACCGGCCCCAGAACCAAGAAATTCCAGGAGAAAGAAACCGCATTCGAGTCCGAATTATCGTTTCTGTCGCGGCTCCACCACAAGCATCTGGTGAGATTGGTCGGATACTGCGAGGAAAGAGACGAGAGGCTGTTGGTCTACGAGTACATGAAAAACGGCGCGCTGTATGATCATCTGCACAATCGAAACAACGTGGAGAAGAGTGACAGTTTCTTGAATTCGTGGAAATTAAGGATCAGGATTTCGTTAGACGCCGCAAGAGGAATCGAGTATCTCCATAACTACGCAGTCCCGCCGATAATCCACAGAGACATCAAGTCCTCAAATATACTAATCGACGAGAACTGGACCGGGAGAGTTTCCGATTTCGGGTTGTCCCTAATGGGCCCGTGTCCGGATTCAAGTCAGGATTTCCGGCCGACAAAAGCCGCCGGTACGGTCGGGTACATTGACCCGGAGTACTACGGTCTGAACGTATTAACCGCGAAGAGCGACGTGTACGGATTAGGAGTCGTGTTGCTAGAGGTTCTGACGGGGAAGAGGGCGATTTTTAAGGCGGCGGAGGTGAACGACGGCGAGCCGATGAGTCTCGTGGATTACGCGGTTCCAGCGATCCGGACGGGGGAGCTGGGTCGGATTCTGGACCCGCGGGTGGGGGCGGCGGAGATGAACGAGGCGGAGGCGGTGGAGCTGGTGGCGTACACCGCCATGCATTGTGTGAATTTGGAGGGGAAGGACCGGCCGAGTATGACCGACATTGTGGCCAATCTGGAGCGGGCGTTGGCGTTTTGTGACGATAGCCATGGGAGTATTTCGAGTGGTCCTGTTTCCATTGTTTCGGAAGATTGAATGGATTTTAGCTGATTTTCTGCATCACATTTTCAATTTTTTTTGTTATGGAAAAGGGAGGCGTTTGTTTTGGAGTTGTATAGCAATAGAACAGAAGGGATTTTTGTTCTTGTAATTCTAGACAGTTTCTGACCATCAAAATAGGATATTGACATCATTCTTCAGACTATTATTGGTCTGGTCTTTTTCAGTGATCTGCTGAACATTACAATTTACAGTTTACAGTTTACAATTTACAGTTTACAGTTTACAGTTTACTAAATGAAATGTTGAAATTGAGGTGTTGAAATTGAGGTGTGGTAGGACCATGGGGCTGGGCTTGTTTTACTTGACTTTGACAAATAGAACAGTGGCGGACTGGGGTCAAAACGAAAACTAAAGGGTGGACCCGACCCGTCTCATGATCATTCCTCGTGGATGGTTCTTACAGGTGCCATGACAAGTACCATTTGAGTATATACGGAGTAGTTTTTAAAAAGTGACACCTCATTCTTTTCTCTCATTTTAAAAAATTTTAAACCGCTAAATGACGTGATTGGTGATTGCAAGTAATAGAATGTAAAATTCACAAATAATTGTGATCGTGTATATTCATATATATATATATAGTGCATACACGATAGAATCACATATGAAAAAATATATATATACAAAACCAATCAGAAAGGGGAGTCATTTTTAACCTGATTCTAATTGAATTAATATTCTTATCCAATCCAATCCTATATTAATTAATGATTAGTACGTATGGTGGCAATTACAATTTTTCGATCACTCTACAACATGAGGTGGGATATATCCGTTACATAAATGTACTAAAGAATAAATAACAATCAATCACGGTGGAGAAGAGAGGTCGAGACACTTTTATGAAAGAGCGAGCGAAAACTCTTGAGCAGTGGAGGAAGGATGAAGGTTGAGTTGTGGGACTAAGGGAGGGGGAAGTTGAGGAGTTAAGGTGGTGGGTGGAGGCCATCGGAGTTTAGAGGTGTCAACACCCCCCAAATTTAGGGTTTTCTCTGTTTGGCTTAGAAAGAGAAGGGAGAGCATGATGGTAACAAATCATTCATTTATGGTTCGTTAGACTTATTTGAAATTTTAATTAAATTTGTCTATAACTAATTAAAATAATTTGCAATAGTCTCATTAATCTCAAATATAAATTAAATGAAAATAATCTACAATATTCTTATTAATCTTAATTTTAAATTAACTTAAAACTAAACTGAAATGATTATCTTTGGACTACCATATTTACATTTACCACCTTTGCTACTTATTATGAATTAAATGATAAAATAATCATATGACCAACTAACGAGATTCACTGTCTTTTACGATAACTTCACAAATCAATTAACACTTTTAGAATGTTTAGAATTTAACTGTCACATTCAATAAAACTAAGAATTACTATATTAAAAATATAATAATAAATTTTCACTTCCAAAATTATAGGTACCATCAGTTTTTAAATTGCAAAAATCTTCTTTTCTCTCATATTCTCATTATGGGCAGATAGGGAAACATTAGCTTTTGAATTGATATGTTCTGAATATTTATGTCATTCAATAAGTATGGAATGAAATCCATACATTAGTGTTATTTTTTGACCTGATATATTAGATCATTATGTTCAAGATGATCTCTCGATTTAGTTGTTCATGTCGATGTATTTTATCCGATTTGGTTGTATATATCGTGAATTTGTAGTTTTGTTTATGTTTTTGTATTAGTTTCATCTATTTGGATGAGTCGATCTGTGTTTATCAAGGTATTTATAGTTTGAACAACATACTAGATCGTTATTTGGATCAAGTGACGTAGTAATATTGATGTGTGATACACTGTCAAGTAGTCATAAATTTTGCGTGAAGCGAATAAATATCCCAATGGCAATAATATAGTTTTTATAATCTGTAATAGTGCAGACGCTCAGTCTAGTTGATAAATAATTTATATATCATTGTAATTGATTAGTTATTGTTAGAGGCTAGTTGAATTGGATGTCAATTCAACCTATTTTAATCATTATTGTCATTTTCCCCAACACACATGAATGATTATATTAAAGAAAATGGATATATACTGATATGAATCTCCTTGCGAAAACTTTGGATTGAGGAATTTTAGTTTTTTTTACTAAACTAGGGGTTTCACAAACCATAATATAGCCGCACGAAAATTGATCAACTAGCCCTCAGGATTGCTCAATTTTTGAGATTTATGACACTAACTAGCATGCATGATTAATTCACAAATCAATGGTATTGATACTTCGCATGATTAAGCAACAATGAAGAAAGCTTGCAAGCAATGAGTATAACTCAAAAATTCTGAATATATGATTGATAAAAAGGTGCCTAAAACTCGAGAATACCTCCCCTATTTATAGGATTACAATCGGCCAAACCCTAGTTCGAATCAGAATGGGATTTGTGAAATTCTGTTAGAAACTGAGTATAATTATAGCATTTTGAAGAAGGTAAAACCATATCTAACTAAAATACCTAAAATAAATGATCTTACTTATGGCCGAATTCTTCAAGAAGTGACCTTGAAAGAATATTGCCTTATCTAATCTCACCAAATCTAATTCTAATCAGAATAAATCTGAATATGCTAAACCCTAGTAGACCAAATTTTGAAATTAAGTTCTTCAAAGCTGATGTGTCCATTTTATATGATGATTTTGGTACCTTCTTAGACTCATTTTGGTAGACGTTGATGCTCTGAAGACCCTATTTTACCTTGAATTCTTATTATTAGAGTTGAGAGCGACTTTATCGCTTTTGTCACTTATAATGA
>JAULKK010000006.1:3260795-3275218 GCA_032355705.1 Rubia peregrina
TTTGGTTATTTTAATATTTAAAATAAATAATAATAATTAAAAAGAATTAAAATATTTTCAAACTATGTGGTAATATATGTATATATATGTGTGTGATTTTAGAGATGGTCTAATGTGAGACAGTTTAAACTTTAGGCGGGAATTTTTATGTGATTCTAACTATATTCTAGCTTCAGATACCTATCTCTAATAATTTTACATGGATCTATCTCTAATTATTTTACAAGGACCTAAAGCTAATACTTTTTCAGAGACTTTTTTGTCCAATTTGTTCCCATCATTTTCTCGCCATCTGCAAAAAAAATTATAAAATGTTTAAAATGTAAAAAAAATCAATATGATCAGCGAACTGAAAATTATAAACATCGGCAAAAAATAGCAGAACATCAACGAAAACTCATAAAACATCAACTAAAAAATGTAGCAAAAAATATTTTTAAAATAAAATAAAATGGCAAAAATATTTTTAAAAAGTAAATAAAAATCAACAAAAAGTCAACAAAAAGTCAACTACAACAAAAAATAACTGAAAATTATAAATTATCAACAAAGCTTAAATTATCGATTTTTTTTGAAAAAAAAACAACAAACATCAACCAATATCACCCAAAAGCTAAAAACATCAATTATTATCATCTAAACTTCAACCATTTTTTTTTACACGTCAACATAAGGAAAAAACATTAAAAAAAAATCAACCAATCACCAAAAAAATTATAAACATCAACCCCTATCACCTAAAACTCATCTAAAAAAATGAAAACCATCAACATGAGAGAAAAAAAACTAAAATAATCAACCCATATACTACGGTATTTCAAGAGTATAAATTCTTCACTATGAAAATTGTAAAACACACACACACACACACACACACACACATATATATATATATATTAATAGGGTATCTCAAGAGTATAAATTCTTCACTATGAAAATCGTAAAAACACACACACACACACATTAATATACATATATATAAACTGCAAATATCAACCTATATCAACCAAAAGCTACAAACATCAACTCCTATAACCTAAATCTCAATTAGAAAATGAAAAATATCAACATGAGAGAAAAAAAATACAAACATCAACCTATATCACCCATAAAGCTACAAACATCAACTCCTATCACCTAAACCTCACTCGGAAAATGAAAAGCATCAATGAGGAAAAAAATCAACTACAACTAACAAAACATTTACTGACAACTAAAAATAATAAACATCAACTAATACTAACAGAACATCAACTGAAAATCATAAGACATCAACTACGACTAACAAAATATCAATATCAAATGAAAATCATAAACATCAATTATAACTAGCAAAACATCCACTGAAAATTATGAAATATCGTCAAAATTTAATTTGTCAAATTAAATATCAACTTCAACATTACAAAGCAAGACCTGCAATATGCTTTACAAAGTTCATTAAAAAAAAAGTCATCTGCAATATGCCTTGGGAATTTCATGTGCATAAAGTAAGGAATCAAGTATTGTGCATAAAGTAAGGAATCACGTGATAAAGTAATCAAGTGCATAGAGAAATGAATTCAATACCTCCTTCCTCCACAAAATAACAAAGCAACTCATCCTCAACGGCGAGCTCTTTGTCCATATCCTTTCACACACAAAATTTGTCCTTTCCGGTGAGTTCATCCCCCATCGTTTCATGTTTGCGACCACGACGACAACGATCAGTGCGTGTTCTTCTCTGTCGAGTTTCACCTCAGATCCTTTGAACGAAAAATGCAGCAACGCCACGCCTTGTCGTTGATTCGCCTTATCGTTGCATCACGTTTGTCTCGCTGGTGAAGTTAGGGTATAACTGCAGATAGGACCGCGAAGTTAAGACATAACTATAGAGACATCGCCTATGTAAAACAGTGGAGGACTCGAGGATTTAGGTCACAGTGACGTGAAAATCAAATACAATGACGTCGTTGCTGGGCGCCGCAGTTGCAGGTCGAGTGTTGTCGTAGATCAAGTGCCGGGATAAGGATATCTCGCCGGTGGATAGATATATTTGGTAGGAATGATAGAATCCGACGGAATTCCAGTTGAATTCCGGCGGTAACCATCTGTCACATGCGGTATCCTGTGGGATGAGCGATTTCCGATTGGAGGGGGTAGAAAAGAAAATGAAAATTCAGAAATTTTGTGATATAAATAGTATTTTGATAATTGTACAGTAAGTCCCTCAATTTATCAGCATTTTAAAAAATCATTCCAAATGAAATTTCTTATAGTTGCATAATAAACCCTGGGCTAATGTTTAGGTTGCCTAAAACAAAACTTTGTGTTTATTTTATACTCCAAAAATTATAAATATTAATCTATTTAACATTAGAATTTGATTTGTTTTCAAATTTAAAAAAACTATGGATTGATAGGTTATAAAATAATTGAATGGTGTATTTAATTAATAATGACAAATCAATATGTTAAGTACTAAATATTTTTTTATATTTAATAATATATAAATAATAATAATGCATATATTATAGATTGGTAAAAAATAAAAATTAATTTCAATTCATATGAACTTGTTCATTTTTTTTACTCTTTCTCAATGAAAGTAAAATTCAAACATAAATTAAAAAGTTTCTTAACTCATTTTCTATTTAATAATTATTTAATTTAATTAAAATAAAATAAAAAATTATTTATAGAATATAGTCAATTTATTTTAAACATGAATTAAAAAAATAAGGTACCTGTTGATTAGTGTTATATTCGAGTTCATGAAAACTATTTTATTGAACCAATTTAATTCTTTATCCTCCATCATTGCTCTTGTCAAATAATCAAATGCATTTAAAATATAATTAAATATAATATTTTTTTAGATCAAATATTATATTAAAATACAATTTCAATATTGTTTGTATATAAATATAGTATATAACAACAAGAAACTGGTAATTTTTCTTATCTACATAATGACAAGTTAGATAATGACAAATTTCATCTCACACAAGGAAAACACCTAGAATCAGATAAATTAAAGATTAAAGACATTATCGGAAACAATGGTAAAAATATTGTGGGAAAGAAATTATATTTGCAGTGAAAATTGAAAGAGTTTATATTTGGCGGTTTTGAACATATACACGTCACATAATAAGTATCGATTTGAAGGTTGGGTTGGGGAAGGTTTCCAAAAGAGAGCCGCAGTCAATATATTACGTCAGACTGAAGGTTAATCGAAGTTCAAATCAAATTTTACCATTTGTACCCTAAAAACAAGGAAGACCTCCGTGCATTGGAGATGCTCTTAGAAGATTTATTTGAAATGGTCACTTCAAATTTTAGCAACGTCATATTGAAGCTAGCAAGAGACCATTGCATTGAAAATAGTTTTTCACTTTTACCAATGTGATACTTGCATTGGAGATGTTCTTAATTTTTTTTAAAAAAATAGTTTTTATGGTGTCAAAGTGACACAAGTAATGCACCAAATAGTATTTTAATACACCACTACTAAAACCCACAATGAACCACTGCATTTTCAATCTAACACACAAGCAAAAATAGAACAAAAACTGAGATTTTTTTATAAAAAATAACACATAACTAGTAACAAGTATATCTGAGTAGTAAGACCCCAAAAAAGCACATAAATGATCACTAATTAAATCAGTGAGGAAGAGATGGTGGTGGTGGAAGAAGCAACCACTAAATTGCTAATTTAAATGTATCCAAACGATCCCTGAAACTAAACCAACAAGAACGATACTTCATCGGTGGTTACATGGAATGGCTTATTGAAAAATAGGGAAATGAGTCTTACGGTGGTAATTCGTATTAGTCTAATGGAGCTTTTTGGCGCACACCGCAGTTTCTAATGGCATGATGTGCCACATCTGCAGCAGATTTTGAGGGCAATACTCCCTAGTCGATGCCTACTTTTGGGTTCTAAAAGATTTGCATTATGGACTGACTTTTCTGGATGACAACAGAGGTTTAGTTTAATTTAAATTTAGTCATTGTTTTGATGTTTTTATTTTCCAGGTTTACTGTTGGTGATCTCGCAACCCTGGTGAGATGTAGGTGCCTCCCCGCCACTGATTGGAGAAACCCAAGACAAACTTAAATCTGGTTCTAAGTCAAAATCTTAGAACTACGAAGTTGTGACAATCGGTGGGAATATCCTGGTCAGCCATGAACAGCTATGGAGACAACGCAGTACCGTTCTGATTCAAAATAAAATGGGCTTGCACTCGGAATTCCTCTAACATGTGTTTTCCACCGCTGATCAGAGAATTCAGCAACGCCTACACCAAAATTACAAAGTTGATGCAACTTGATGAAGACGATAAGTTTTGCACCTGCAGACTGCCGGTATGTGTGTGGAAGACTCACTACACATTGTGTATGTAAAACAATGGTCTCAAGTTTAGGAGGAGTTGTTCTAATTGTTAGTTAGGGGTTGTGCGGGTTAAATCTGGCACAATGATGCACTCTTTAAAATAATGAGAATGAGAATACAATTTTTTTCAAGAAAATAAATAAATTATACTCATCTGTCTCATCTCAACTTGCAGTTTAATTATACATTTAATAAAAAATGCCTAAATTTAATCATAAAATTGAGTTGGTAGACAAGTATAAATATTATTGTATGATATCATGTTATAATCGTTCAATATATATATTAAATTTTTACAAGTTTTAATTATTTTTAATGAATGATATTAATGATTTAACATTTTTCTGTCGATAGTTGAAAAATAAAAAATGCGTAAATTGAGCTTATACCGATGAAGTTGATTAGATTAAAAAAATACTAAACTTAAAAATGGATTGTGGGTGGGTGGGAGGGAGGGATGCCGGGAAGAGAGGAGACTATGAAGCTTTACGATTTGAATCTTTATTTCTAGGAAGCGAATTGAAAGATTTGCCTGATTTTTGACAACTCTTTTGCCAATTTCATTTTTATCCATTTTTGGTCGCCTTCCTCTACAACAATTTAGGTTTTGCGGTCACAACTCCCATGCTCAATCCAAACCCTCGCCTTCCTCAGAAGCAGGAGCCGCTATAGCACCAGAGGATTCCGGCAATCGTTTCCCAGATATCAAGGAATCTCAAATTACCTACCTTCCGGTATGAGTATTCAATATCTAAAGGTACGTCAATGCTGTCAGTTGTTGCGGAATTTCCCATTGTGTTTTATTTGAGGATAGTTCTAAGGATTCCAAAGAAGTTAGGGTTTCAAGCTTGGTCGAGATCTATTGTGCGAAAGGCTTAGCCCCTGAATTGAAATCAGGTTTCCCAAAACATTTCCTCCGAATCTGTTGCTGGAGAGGTTTATTGCTGTTAGGATCGAGACAACAGTAACTACATTAATATCTTGTCCTTTTGGTGTTATCAGTATCACCACTCACCATAGACTCTTTATAGTAACCAATTAAGTCCGTGTACAGCGACCTCTATAGGACTGCGTCATTTGGCTTCTTCATCGTCATACTTTTAATCCCGACAAGATGCTTATGACTCCATTCCTAGATTGGTCAAGAATTCTAAACACAGGGAAAGAAGCTCCTGTTTTAGCAATGCTTAGAGTGCCATATAAATTATTGGAACCTGCAGTTTGAATGGATTATCTAGTGAAACATGTATCATGTATCTAAAAAACGAACGCTCTCTGCTTATTTTACATGGTGTAATATTGTATTCCAAGGTTAAACTATACAATTCAGTGAGTTGTTTCATAACTAATCACAACTAGGTTGGTAATCCAATTGTCCTGGGTGGAAAAGCATATGTTAATGTATTGTTTGCTAGGTGTAATCTTTCAGGTCTAGTTAGATCGATGATTGAGGACGGGAAATTAAGACTCGTTCTCCAGGCTGCACGAATCACATATTCACATGTTGATTCTTGAGCTACCTGTTTTGAAATTGCTTAGAATGAATGTTTCAGTTCATTTACCATGAGCTGTCAGAACCGCGCTAGTGTAAATCACAATGATCTAAAATTCCACACGTGCTTCATTAAGACCTTCCAGATTTATTGGCATGTAAATGCTGAAATGAGATTCTAAAAGCCGGAACTTATGATGTTTATCTAAAAATATGTTTCGAGATCTTTTTTGGCATCTGATAATGTAGGCTTAATTTCCTGATTTCGAGAGCCATCTAACCTCCTTGGGCCATTTCTTTTTTTATCCATTTCTTGCCTTCTTCTTCCACAATTTTGTTGAACCATATAGGCTTTGCAGTGATAAAGCTGAGGAATCCCATGCTCACCATCTCTCTTCCAAAACCAATCACTTTGGCTTGCCATGTGAATCCATTGATGAAGCCGTCCTGATCTTCTTCTTCTTCCCAATCCAAGCCTGCTGATGCAGGAGTCGCAGTTGTACCGCATGTTTCGACAATGGAGGTCCACTCAACCCATTGTTTCCCAGATACGAAGTATTCAGAATTGTATCAAGCTGCGTGCTTCTCGGTATTCGGCCCTCCAAATGATTTCCAGACAGGTTCAATACTGAAAGGTACGTCAATGCTGTCAGTTGCGGAATTTCCCCTTGTATTTGATTTGAAGATAGGTCTAATGATTCTAAAGAAACGAGGTTTCCAAGCTTTGTAGGGATTTTGCCTTCAAGCATGTTATGGGAAAGGTTTAGCCCATGAATTGAGATCAAATCTCCAAGAGCATCTGGAATGGCACCTTCAAATTTGTTGCTGGAGAGATCTATTGTTGTCAGAATCGAAAGAACACTCACAACATCAATCTCCTGCCCTTTCAGTGTGATCACTAGCGAATCTTTGTAGTAAAAATTCATTTGATCGTACAAAAACTGAAAATTGCGATAAATCTTTACCGCCTTGGCGCCTTCATCATACCTTTTAGCCCAGTGAATAATTCCTGTGGAAGGACACCTGTGAATTCATTTCGAGAAAGGTCAAGAATTCTTAGAGCAGGGAATGATTGTCTTTTTAGTGAAATAGTTAGAGGCCCTTGCATATGGTTGCCTCTCAATCTTTAGAACCTGCAGTTTTGGAAGAGGTGTCAACAGCTAGGGGAAAGCTCCACTTAAACTGTTATTTCCAATGTCTACCACTTCCAATCCTCTGCACTTGGAAAGGGCTCCAGGGGTTGTTCCTCCCAATGAATAATCGTGCAAATCGAGCCCTTTTAAACTGTAACCAGCTAGAAAGTTTGAAGGGATTCACCCTTGAAGGTCGTTGTCATGCATGTCTAGCACCAAAAGCATTCTGCTCATGTTGCCTAAACATTGATGAAGGCTACTGCTTAAACTGTTGTTAGACAAATTAAGTACTTGAAGGCTAGATAAACTACATATCGATGAAGGAATTTCTCCACTGAAATTGTTATCTGATGCGAAGAAATAGTTTGTTCTAACAGGAGGAACATATAATGGGCCACCAAGTAAGTTGGAACGAAGATCAAGAAAATCCAGCTTTGGAGCAGGAAATTCATTGATCTCAGTTAGAAAGTTGAAGGAGAGATTCAGGTAATTAAGATTTTGACTCCAGCTGTACAATGTCTTATCAGCGGATATCCCTTGGTGGATCATGTTATTAGAAAGATCTAGCCTGTACAGATTGCTGGTTCCAGCCAAGAAATTTAAATCCTGTACCCCACAAGAAGACAAGTCTAAACTCTGAATCGATGGTGGGAAGAAAAATTGCCTTGGCTGTTGATGAGAGACAAGCTGTTCTAAGAGAGGTAAAGATCAGAAAGCTGTTTCAAGTTAGAAAACATGCTAACCTCTGCATCAACGCTAAAGTTGTTGTAAGATAAATCAAGGCTAGTCAGATGCACCAGCTCTGAAATTGATTTAGGAATGGGACCTTGCAGCTTTATTGCCTTGTAGTTGAATATCGTGGAACGAACTACACCGAAATTCCCTGAGTTGGCCTGTGACTTTGTTGAATTCCAATGTTAAACTATACAGTGAAGGAAGGCTGAATATCCATGATGGTATTGTATCATTCTGTGAGTTGTACCCCAAATCAAGCACAAAGAGGTTGGCGAGTCCACTGATGTTGGGTGGCAAAGGACCTGTAAGTACATTGTATTCCAAGTGTAAACTGTCAAGTCTAGTTAAATTGGTGATTGAGGATGGGAAATAACCAGTGAAAAGATTACTGCTGAGAAATAAATAGATTAAGTTCTGTAAGTTGTTGAAAATGTTGGGCAGGTGACCTCCAAGCCTATTATCTGAGAGGGATAGGGTAACGAGTCCCTCAAGATTTGCAGGACACGATGGGACCTGTCCAGTGAGATGGTTGGACTGGATATTCAGATAAGTCAATTGTGTGAGATTTCCCAGAGATTCTGGAAGGGACTTGGATAAATGGCAGTATGCAAGGCTTAAATAGTACATATTTTTCAAACTTCCTATAGCTTCAGGTATTTTTCCGAAGAAACCAGTATTATCCAGATCAAGATAGCTAAGGGCACTACTAGTATTTCATTCAACCTTCAACAAGTTGCCACCGAGTTCAGGATTTTGGGATATTTTAAGACTTTGCAGGTTTGACAACTGATATATTTCCATGGGTGTATCGCCAAACAATTTTGTGTTACCTAGATTCAACACTCTTATATTAAGGGGTATTATGGAACCAATATGGGCATCTGAGAGTGAACCTTCTCTTAACCTGGTTGAGTTCTGAAGGAGCAACTGAAAGATGCGGGGATCAACCGTGATGTCTAAATTAGTTGAGAGATCAAGGGAGATCAAATTGAAAAGGTGCAACAACTCTGATGGAACGGGACCTGAGAGTTTAGAGTAAGAGAGGTTAAGGGTGTCAAACTGTGAAGCCAAGCAAAGTTGGCGGAGATGAGGGAAGATGTGAAGTCATTGTAAGCGAGATTAAGGCGTTGGAGATGAGAAAGTTGGAAAAGAGTGCTATTGGAGCTAAGTGCCCCTTGAAGCTGGATGCAGGTGAGATCTACTCCTATAACATCGCCACTGAATGCGTCACACGTTACTCCGTCCCAGAAACAGCAGTCTATACTTATGTTCCAAGATTGCATCTTTGGAGAAGAGGGCACATTGTGGTATTCACACAAGTAGGAAGCAGTGGCAGTGGTTTTGATGCTTTGCTTGAACGTCCACAACTTGATACTCTGATCCAATGGACATAAGTGGCGTGCATGAATGCTGAGAGAAGAAGAAACAAGAATTGGGTAGAGGAACACAAAGGAAAGGAATTTAGCAAGTTGCTCCATTAGTTAAAATAGTTGCATGTGGGTAGTATGGGATGAATACAGTGCAGCAGGACACTTTATTTTTAGGTCAGCAGCGGGTTATAGCGCTCACACAATCTTTACATTGAAATGGAAGGTAAGCAGAATAGTTCAAAGTCAGAGCCTTGACTTTGAGCAGTTGTTGAGTCATTAATGCAGTGTTGATTTTCAGCCTATTGAAGAGTGATCTAATAAGGTATCAGTAATTTCATCTTTAATGTATTGAATAGGTTGTTGCCTGATGAAGAAGGCAAGGATCTATGACTCAATGAAATAACTATATTTGCTAGATAGAGGAACTCATAGTCATAACTATAGTTTTTTTTCTTTCTTTTGTCGATTCAACTATCTGTTAAAATAGTTGATACAAAAATCAATATTCACTGCATGTTATGTTTTATGGTATGTTATCAATATTCAGGCAGCAGAGTTAACATATTGGTAACATGAGTTTAAGTTTGGTTATTATTTAAATTCCAAGGTTCTTTCTGTTTGGAAATGAACTCAACATTTATGATTCTTTTTTTATGTTTATCCATGTCTGCACGTATAATGCATGTTTATGAAATTTGGGTCCCAATTTATCGTCTGCGAAGGTGAGTTGAAGCTCAGAAGTCCATATCTGCCTTTCCTTTCCTCTTTTTTAAATTTATACATGATGGCTTTTGTTTGAGAAGACAATAATTGTCTAATTGATGACAATAATAGATTTATGGATGTTGACTACTGGTCAACTATCAAAACCTTGATTTTCTCTTGCACTTTCTTTTAATTTTTGAATTCCAGAAGGCATTTAATAATTTTTTTAAAGATTACATTTTAAATATTCAAATTAGTATGATTTTATATTACCATCCTGCAGTATTTTCCCTTGGGGGATTTTGTTGAGTTTAATAAAAACAGTACTCAATCAGCAAAGCTATAATAAGGTAATTAAAGTAATAGAAGCAATTGAAGAAATAGATACGTATGGTTGCTGTAAGAAGGCCGCAAAACTGATGCTTATTATGGTGTTATTACAGATTTAGCAAGAACCAAAATAATCAATGGTTGCTGAAAGAAGGTGAAACTGCAGGCTTACTTGCCTGATTTTGACAACCATTTAACTTCCTTTGGCCATTTCTCTCTAATCCATTTCTTGCCTTCTTTTTCAACAATTTTGTTGAACCATTTTGGTTTTGCAGTGATAAAACTGAAGAATCCCATGCTCAATCCAATCACCAGTCCGCTCCCGTACCCAATCACCACAGCTTGCCATGTAAACCCGCTGATGTAACCCCCGTGCTCATCGTCTCCTTCAAAATCCGAGCCTGTTGCGGCAGGAGACACAGTAGCACCACAAGCTTTCGATAGTGGAAACCCACACAGTCCGTCATTTCCTGAATAGGAAGTATTCTGAAATGTATCCAACTGCGTGCCAATCGGTATTCGCCCCACCAGATGATTTTCAGACAGGTTTAAAACTGAAAGGTATGTCATTGCTGTCAGTTCTGTAGGAATTTCTCCCTCCATTTGATTAGAGGACAGGTCTAAGAATTCCAGAGATGTTAGGGTACCAATATTTTTCGGGATAGGACCTTCAAATCTGTTTTGGGAAAGGTTTAGCCCCTGAATTGCAATCAGATTCCCAAGAATATATGGAATGTCACCTTCAAATTTGTTGCTCGAAAGATCTATTGTTGTGAGGATTGAAAGAACACTGACAGCATCGATCTCGCGCCCTTTTATTATTATCAGCAGAGAGTTTTTGTAGTAACCATTCATTGGTTTGAACATTGACATCCTTGAGGCACCAGTTACCATCTTCGTCATACCGTTAAGTTCTGTGAGAAATTCTTCTGGCAGAATGCCTGTGAATTCATTTACAGATATATCAAGAATTCTTAGAGCAGGAAATGATAATCCTGTCTGAGAAACTGTTAGAGAGCCTTGCAATCGGTTGGATCTCAAGGTTAGAACCTGTAGTTTTGGAAGAGTCGTCAACCACCAAGGAAATATTCCATTTAAATGGTTGTGTCCAATATCCACCACTTCTAATTCTCTGCAATTTGACAAGGATACAGGGATTGCTCCTTCCAATGAATTATTGCGCAAATTGAGGTTTCGTAACTTGCTTCCTACTGAAAAGTTTGAGGGTATCATCCCTTGAAAGTTGTTCCCATGCAAGTCTAACACCAGAAGCTCTGTGCTCATGTTGCCTACACATTGAGGAATCACGCCGCTCAAGTTGTTGTTGGACAAATCAAGTAGTTGAAGCCTGGATAAGTTGCATATTGATGAAGGGATTTCTCCACTGAAATTATTATCTGAAGCGAAGAAGTATATTGTTCCTACAGAGGGGACAAACAGTGGACCTCTAAGCAAGTTTGAACTAAGATAAAGAATGTTAAGCTTTGGAGAAGGGAGTTGGTTCATCTCCGTCAGAAAGTTGAAGGAGAGATTGAGAGAATGCAGGTTTTGACTCCAGGTATACAGTTCCTGATCCGTGGATACCCGGTGAAGCATGTTACTAGAAAGATCTAGCATATCCAGATTGCTGGCTCCAACTAAGAAATCTAGATTCTTTACTCCACAAGAAGACATGTACAACGTCTCTATAGAAGGAGGCATGGTAGAATTTCCTCGGCTATTGGTGAGAGATAAGCTATTGGAAGAAAGGAGAAGATAGGAAAGCTGTTTCAAGTTGGAAAAGATGCTAACATCTACATCACCACTGAAGTTGTTGTATGACAGATCAAGTGCAGTCAGATTCTCGAGTTTCGAGATGGATTGAGGAATTGGACCATGCAACTTATTGGCAGTCAGAAAGATATGTTGCAGTGACTGGCTCTGGAAATCATAGAGTTGGCCGGTGAGTTGATTGAATTGCAAGTTTAACAGCTGCAATGCTGGCAGGCTTAATATCCAAGATGGTATTGTGCCATCGAATGAGTTGTAACCCAAGTGAAGCGAAACTAGCTTCAGGAACCCACTGATATTGGCAGGTAAAGGACCTGCAAGTAAGTTGTTTGACAAGTATATAGTATCGAGTCTAGTTAGGTTGGTGACTGAGGAAGGGAAATAGCCAGTGAAATCATTGTAGCTGAGAGATAAATAGGTCAAGTTTACGAAGTTGTGGAAAAAGTCGGGCAATTGGCCTCCAAGACTATTGTGCGAAAGGACTTAAGGTCACGAGTCGCTCGAGGTTTGCAAGGCTTGATGGCACCTCTCCTGTGAGGTTGTTGGAAAAGAGGCTCAGATAAGTCAGTTGTGTGAGATTTCCTAGGGATTTTGGAATGGATTCGGAAAAATAGCAAAATGAGAGGTCTAAGTGGTACAAAGATTTCAAGTTTCCTATAGCTTCAGGTATTTTTCCAGAGAAATTAGTACTAGACAGATCAAGGTAGCTCAGTGAACTACTTGTATTCCATTCAACCTTCATCAAGTTGCCTGTGAGGTTAAAATTCTGGTACAGTTGAAGGGTTTGCAAGTTTGGCAGCTGAAAGATTTCAGTTGCCATTTCGCCAAACAAGTGTGTGTTGCCAAGATTCAAGACTGTCAATGAAGCAGATAGATTACGGGGCAACCTCAAACTGATATAGACATCTGAGAGCAAAAGTTCTCTCAACCGGGTTGAGTTTTGAAGGAGCAACTCAAAAATGTAGGGCTCAACTGTGATGCCGAAATTCATTGAGAGATCAAGGGAGGTTAGATTGAAAAGGTGCGGAAATTCATATGGTATAGGACCTGAGAATCCCGAGGTTGATAGATTCAGGTGTGTCAAACTCTGAAGCCATGAATCAGGGAGGAATAGAAGTCATTGTGAGCCAAGTTGAGGCTTTGAAGATGAGAAATTTGGAAAAGAGTGCTATTGGAGCTGAGTACCCCTTGAACCTGGCTGCAGCTAAGATCCAATCCAATAACTCCGCCGCTGAATCTGTCACACGTTACTCCATCCCAGAAACAGCAGTCTGTACTTATGTTCCATGATTGCATCTTTGGATACGAGGATTCGCACATCAAGGAAGCATCGGCATCTGTGTTAACGCTTTGCTTGAACTCCCACAACACGAGGCTCTGATCCGGGCTACATAGGTTGCGTGCGCTGATGGCGAGAGATGAAGAAACAAGAATTTGGATGTATGAAAGAATCTGAACAAGTCGCGCCATTGAAACTTGTTCGAGATCTTGATGGTTTAGAATGCATTGCAGAAAGGCATCCCTTTTTATAGTTTCTTCATGCTTAGCTGTAGTTTAGCAGAAGTCCTCAGTTGTTTTTAGGTTTGTGCTCAAATGGAAGAGATCAGTGGAAATGTTCAATGTCTGCGCTATGACTCTGATTGATCTGTGTAAATATTAAAAGTAAAAAAGAATATAATAAACCATTAGTCTATAGTTTATACAAGATGATGCATGAGGGCGATTCTGAGAATTTGTGATTTGCCAAAGTTGAAGACCTGGTAAAACTCTTCAAAAAATAATGTTGATGTGATACTTCTATCCTCCTTCTCGTACTAAATGCATTGTATTATGCTCCCCGGTTTTCTAATATTGTAACAATTTTCATTTTATTCTACGATCATGCTCTCTTTTAGCCTCATTTACCCGTTAATATTTTCACATTCTTCACTCTTTTCTCTTCACATGTGTTAATTTGCATAAGAAATCGATTTAAATAGTAAGGTGTCCGTTTAAGTCATGTTTTTCAACTTAACTGCAATTTAATTTATTAAATTTAAATTTGATGAAAGTTAGATTAATTTAGTTGTACTATTACTATTATTTATTACACTCCCTCTGTCCCAGATTAAATTGCACAAAATCAAAGATTCAGTCAAACTAAGAGAACTTTGGCTACATATTTGAATAGATATATAAACAATAATATTGTTGTATATGATATTGTTAGATTCGTCATAACAAGTAATTTTTTAAAAGTAACTTTTTTATTTACCGATATTATATGTAGTTAAATGTATCAACAGTCAAACATGTGTGTTGGAAATCGTCAAAAAGATTATGTGCAATTTAGAAGTACTTATTTTCAGTTCAAATAAGAGAAAGAACGGAGCTAAGTAGAACCGAGGATGTGTGTGTGTATATATGTGTGTGTGTTCTCTTTTCTTCATTGCAATTCGGTCAGACATGGCTTATAATTATTTTAGTGAAATGTTGAATCAACATTGATATTCTGATTAATTATATAT
>JAULKK010000006.1:3371598-3382230 GCA_032355705.1 Rubia peregrina
AAAAGTGAATCTTTCGACATCAATATCTCATTCACTCTTGATCCGTTTTGAGTGTTCGAGTAACCGATTTTATAGTAGTAGCAACGTAGAATCCAAAAATGTCATCCATTGGACCCAATTCATTTCGGGTACTATTCAAAACTGAGCCCAAAAGTTGACGAATTCAACTTTATTTTACAACAAATATAACCATGCAAAACGAGAAAATGTTAAAATAACTCAAACTTTATGATGTATGTGTGAGTCTAACTATGGACTTCAATAGTCAAAGGGAGATTTGGCCGGAATATAAGAAAATGATAATTTTGCCCCTAGATTAAAAGGGGTAAAATGAGAATTCAACTTATTGCGACATGGGTATTTTTGTTATTTTAGGTCCGGTCAACATTCAAATTGACGAGTTAATGTCGGAATAGTGGCAAAAGCTTATAACTGCATTTCCCCCCATAAAGTTAGGGTTATTTTGATACTTTTTTCATTTTGCAAGGTTATACTGACACTTTTAATTTAAAGATAGGGTTGGAATGGTAAACGTTCCTGAATTAGATATTTGTCAATGAAATAGTGAAATTGAATGATTAATATGCACACAATCCGATTGTAAAGAGTGCTAAAAACCATACATTAGGGTTGGAAGAAGGTGAACATGCCTCATTATTTTTACCTTTATTTTACTTTAATTTGAAGTAAATTTCATAAAATAAATGAACTTACTTAAACAGGAAAGAAAATAATTATATCAATCGAGCTTTATAAATTGAAATAGTTCAATCAGTGATCATGAATTATACTTAGTACAAACGATATTTAATACAATGAAGTATGTAAAATTATTAACATGTTAGATATTTTTATTCATTTTCTTAAAATAAACTCTGAGATTATTATTTGGAAATATGAGAAAAAAGAGTAGCAAAAGCTAATTTCTAAGCAGAACTTTCTAACCTTTTCTACTAAGAACGAACCGTAATACTCCTGATTTAAATAAAACTAAAAATAAAAGAGTTTGGAATAAATTTATAAAAAGTAAAAGTATGACAAACAAAGTAAAAAAATGAATAAAGTAGAAGCAGTATCCTGATTTAATTTTTGCTCTTAAATCGCAAGAAAAGAAAGGAAATATAATATTAGATGCTATAATAATACATTAACGCAATTAAACAGGAATAAATAAGAACAGTCGACCCGAAAAAGAGCAATAAAGGTCGCCGCGTGCCCTACGCCTTCTTCTTCTCCAATCTTCGATCGCTGTTTTCTTCTCCGCCGTACAGTGAGCTCTTCAGGCGGCGTGCAACGACCATCAGCAGGTGCCTAGCTCACGTGATCATACGTTTGGTTATTGTTTTTGTGTGTGATATATTTGCTTGTGATTCTTTATTTTCCTGTTGAAATTACAATTTGAATTTCGCTTTCGGTCGTTGTAGCTATGTAGGGCGAAGATTCCCTGAATTTAATTGATTTATGTTTTTTTAGCTTTTGGATGAAGCAACGCAAACGCAGCTGATGTCTGAGTTTTGGTTTTGATTAGATATCATCTGATTGATTAGCAATTGCGAACACAAGCTTGAGGAGATTTAAGTTTTTTTATATATAATTATTGGATATTGATTTTTGCTTTTGTTCGTCTAGTTAACTCGGTCAATTTTACTGTATTTAGGTTCGATCTGCGAGTTCAGTGATGTGTTTTAAGGCCTAGAATTGGCGGAGTGAGTAGCGTGCAATTCGTAGGATTTTTATATTTGGTGATTTGAAATTTAAATTAAGAGTATCAATGGGGTGGTTAAGGGCTGGTTCCAATGTGGCAAAGGTTGCCATCCGGAGAACTTTGGTGCACAGGTCTCGCCCGACTGTTGTTCCATTTCAGGCCCGGCATTTTCAAACCACTGTTGTTAAGCCGAAGGCACAGTCTGCACCTGTTCCCCGTGCTGTTCCGTTGTCCAAGTTGACTGATAGCTTCTTGGATGGTACGAGCAGTGTGTACCTTGAGGAGCTTCAGCGGGCTTGGGAGCAGGATCCCAGCAGTGTTGATGAGTCATGGGATAACTTCTTTAGGAACTTTGTTGGGCAGGCTGCCACTTCCCCTGGTATTTCTGGACAGACTATTCAAGAAAGCATGCGGCTTTTGTTGCTCGTGAGGGCATACCAGGTTTATGGTCACATGAAGGCCAAGTTGGATCCGTTGGGCTTGGAGAAGCGAGAAATTCCAGATGATTTGGATCCTGCGCTTTATGGGTTCTCCGAGGCTGATCTGGATCGTGAGTTTTTCGTTGGTGTATGGAGGATGGCTGGGTTTTTGTCCGAGAATCGTCCTGTACAAACGTTGAGGGCAATATTGACCCGGCTGGAGCAGGCTTACTGTGGTCCAATTGGATACGAGTATATGCACATCTCTGACCGTGAGAAATGCAATTGGTTGAGGGACAGGATTGAGACTCCCACGCCCATGGAATATAATCGCGAGCGTCGTGAGGTTATCCTTGATCGGCTTATGTGGAGTTCTCAGTTTGAAAATTTCCTAGCAACTAAGTGGACTACTGCCAAGAGGTTTGGGCTTGAAGGTGCTGAAACTTTGATCCCTGGAATGAAGGAAATGTTTGATAGGTCTTCAGATCTTGGGGTTGAGAATATAGTTATTGGAATGCCACATAGAGGCAGACTAAATGTCCTGGGAAATGTTGTCCGCAAGCCACTGAGGCAGATATTTAGCGAGTTTAGTGGTGGTACCAAGCCTTCAGAAGAAGTTGGCCTCTACACTGGGACTGGTGATGTGAAGTATCACTTGGGTACTTCGTATGATCGTCCAACAAGGGGTGGCAAGAGAATTCATTTGTCACTTGTGGCTAATCCGAGTCACTTGGAAGCGGTGGATCCCGTTGTGGTTGGGAAAACCAGAGCAAAACAGTACTATTCTAATGATACTGATAGGACTAAAAATATGGGTGTATTGATCCATGGTGATGGTAGCTTTGCAGGTCAAGGAGTTGTTTATGAAACATTGCATCTGAGCGCACTTCCTAATTACACTACTGGCGGTACTATCCACATTGTGGTGAATAATCAAGTGGCCTTCACTACCGATCCTGAGGCTGGGAGATCTTCCCAGTATTGTACTGATGTTGCTAAAGCCCTGGATGCTCCAATCTTTCATGTCAATGGTGATGATGTGGAGGCAGTAGTCTATGCCTGTGAACTTGCAGCAGAGTGGAGGCAGACATTTCACTCAGATGTCGTTGTTGACATTGTTTGTTATCGGCGATTTGGTCACAATGAAATTGACGAGCCATCGTTTACTCAGCCCACGATGTATAAGGTTTGTTCTTTCTTTCCGATGTTTAGTCTTTGTTCCTTGTTAATTGGTGATGCAAAATGCTTTATTCGTAATCTAATTCTTAATTTGTGTTATATATCTGAATTATTCATGTAGATTATCCGGAGTCATCCTTCAGCCATGGAAATTTATCAAAAGAAGCTCCTAGAATCTGGTCAAGTGTCCAAGCAAGATATTGATAGGATAAGCAGCAAGGTTCTTGCAATTCTTAATGAAGAATTTCTGGCCAGCAAAGATTATGTGCCCCAAAGGAGGGACTGGCTTTCAGCATTCTGGCATGGATTCAAGTCTCCAGAGCAGATTTCACGTATCCGAAACACCGGGTATGATTTGTTTCTTGAATATTTTGTCGTTACAGGACTTTAAAGTTCTACATACTCACATTCAGCATGTATTTGTTGTAGAGTCAAGCCAGAAATTTTAAAGACTGTTGGTCAGAAGATCACAAGCCTTCCAGAAAATTTCAAGCCTCACAGAGCAGTGAAGAGAATCTTTGATGATCGTGCTAAGATGATTGAAACAGGGGAGGGAATTGACTGGGCAGTAGCCGAGGCACTTGCTTTTGCAACACTTATTGTCGAAGGAAATCATGTCAGACTTAGTGGTCAAGATGTTGAGAGGGGTACTTTCAGTCATCGTCATTCTGTCATTCATGATCAGGAAACTGGAGAGAAGTATTGTCCTCTGGATCATCTAATTAAAGATCAGAATGAGGAAATGTTCACTGTGAGTAACAGGTGGGTTGCATATTTTTCACTGCCTTTTCCATTTAAAGAGAAAAAAAGTGTCATTTCTAGCTTTTTATTTAATGTGCTGCATGGTTTCTGTTATTGTGTAATACATTGTTTCCTTTTAATTTTATGATGTGGATCGAGTTTTTGAAACTTCATCTTTCTTTTCCCAGCTCCCTTTCTGAATTTGGTGTTCTGGGATTTGAATTGGGATACTCGATGGAAAATCCAAATTCCCTGGTTCTGTGGGAAGCTCAGTTTGGTGATTTTTCTAATGGAGCTCAAGTCATATTTGATCAGTTTCTGAGCAGTGGAGAAGCCAAATGGCTGCGTCAGACAGGTTTAGTTTGTCTTTTGCCTCATGGTTATGATGGACAAGGCCCTGAACATTCTAGTGCCCGTTTGGAACGTTTCCTTCTAGTAAGTATTCAAAGGCATTTTATAATTACCCCCTTTGCATTTCAGTTCACTGAACTTCTGTCAGTTTTCTCCTCTCGTTCTATGAACTGTCCATGTATTTGATTTTATATGCTGTAGTCTATTTCTGAATTTAGCCGTGTCACCTGCATATCTTTCTGTTGAGTTTTGTTTCTCTGATCATGGAAGTTTGATTTACCGTGATATAGTAACATGGTCTCTTCAACCCTTGAGGCCTTGACTATATATTTTATATGGATGTTTGCTTTTCTCAAATAATGTCTCCTAGAAACCTAGAGTTAAGAGTTGTTATTTTCATGGACTTGACTCTTATCAATATATCATATTGGCAGATGAGTGATGACAACCCCTATGTTATCCCGGAGATGGATAAAACTCTCAGAAAACAAATTCAGGAGTGCAATTGGCAAGTGGTGAATGTGACTACACCAGCAAATTATTTCCATGTTCTCCGCCGTCAAGTAAGTATAGTGTTATGTTTCTTACTACTAATGTTTGCGAGTGATTGTATTGGCTCTCACTTATCATCTATGCATCTCAGATACACAGAGAATTCCGTAAACCTCTTATTGTGATGTCTCCAAAGAATTTACTTCGGTACAAAGACTGCAAGTCAAATCTTTCTGAGTTTGATGATGTCCGAGGTCATCCTGGTTTTGACAAGCAAGGCACCAGATTCAAGCGCCTTATAAAGGATCAGAATCTCCATTCTGATCTTGAGGAGGGAATCAATAGATTGGTTCTTTGCTCTGGAAAGGTTTGTATATGTTCTTCTTCACTGTGATGTCATCAGAGCCTTAAGTCCTTTTACGATAGCTGGCCTTCACTTGACCTTTTACTGATGTTATTTGGTTTGAATTTTCTTCAACAAAAGATCATAAATATTGGATGAATGCCACTATATTTGATGCCAATACAGTTGTCATTTTTTCAAAATGGGTCACCGCTGTTTGAATCTTGGTTTGTAGGTTTATTATGAACTTGATGAAGAGAGGAAAAAGACAGAACGGACGGATGTTGCAATATGCAGGGTAGAGCAACTTTGCCCCTTCCCATATGACCTCATTCAGAGAGAACTGAAGCGATATCCAAGTAAGTATTTCAAATTCACCTTAAAGTGGTATTGATAAAAGCTGGCATTTTACCTAAATAGTCTCTTCCTCCCTTATTGGGAAATATGAGTGTTGTCTGTTTATAATTCTCTTATTATCCTTGGCGCATCATTACATCCTCCTAGATTCATCTGGGCGCCTTAGGTATTTGGTATTGCCGCATGCCATTGTCAGGCGCTTAGGTAACCTCAAATTATTTCCGTGATCTTTTCAGATGCTGAGATCGTTTGGTGCCAGGAAGAGCACATGAACATGGGTGCATACAATTATGTTGCACTTCGACTTGCTACCGCGATGAAAGCATTGGGAAGAGGCGATATGAATGATATTAAATACGCCGGACGTGGTCCATCTGCTGCGACAGCCACTGGATTCTTGAGTGTCCACATCAAGGAGCAGAGAGAACTCATTGAGAAAGCCTTGCAGCGTGACCCAATCAGTATGCCCTGATGTTATTTATAGTTAAGATATTTCTAACTTTCCTTTTTCGGATAATGAGGCAAGGAGAAAGGAGTTTTAATTTCAGTGTTAACATTCTATCGAACAAGAAATAGCTGGATGATTTCCGGCTACTGGCAGCTTGATGAACAATGCGGCAACGCGTACTCTTTTTTGGCGTCGAACTAGTTTGGTTTACTGAGTTGAAAATAAAGCAGTTTTGGACATTTTTTCCTGTAAGCTACAATTCTACATTAAAGTTTGTGAAATTACTCATTGTGGCGTTTATTTTGGCTCCCTCGGACAGGCAGTTGATTTGTGCTTCTTTATGCAAAGATTGTGCAAAACTAAGAGCTGCTAGTACAAATTATTACTTTAAAAAAGAGAGCTTCTAAATCAAAGGTTGCGAACTTAATACTAGTAACTATGAATATTACATTTCTTTAGCACTTAATAGACTTTTACCCCCATGTCACTGTGCATATATAAAGAGAGTATTTTGGCTCTCTTATTTTAGAATTTTTTGTATATTTTGCTTCTACTGATAAAAATATTATGAAAGAGTATATTTTAGCTATATAAATTTGGTCTAAGTGTTAAAATGATCATGACTGTAGGTTGAAAGTGCCAATATAATCCTGCAATCTCAGAAAGTGCTAAAATAATCCTTGACCATGTAGACTTTTTAGTTAACTAGTTTACTGCCGGAATAAGGTGATAATATCATTTTGCCCTTATTTTTTTAAAAAAGAAAAAGTCACAAAATATGAGATGACGACGTCCTTGGCCCTTGCTTTATTTCCCTTTTCTCCTATTTTCCTCTTGCCTTTTATATTCTTCCCAGACTTTCTTCCCGCTCCACCCTTCTTCAGCCCAAAGCACAGAAATCGAGGAATCGCCCTACCGCTTCTCCTCCGAATTTCTCCTCTTCCCCTTTCTCCTCCGCCCGACCTCCATCGAAACTCCCTCATTTCTTCCTAGAATACCACATCCAGCGGCCCTGCTTCGACTCTCTCTCCCAGGTAAAAAAATTCTTCGCCATATGTGAGCCCTAGGTTGGATTCGGGGCAAATAAAATTTTGAAATATTGGGCATGGATTAAAATTGATATTAATGTTGTTTTGCTGTGATTTCATTGTTACAGTCTCTTCAGAATGTGTGAGGTGCCCTTACACAATAGTTCAAGCAGCACTATTTCAATTTTTAAAAAGTACAGGGGAAGTACTATGAGGTACCGAAATTGACCGAGGAACCACTAGACCTTAATTACATGGGAAGCAGCGGACCTTAATTATACTATGATCTAGCCCATGACGAAGTACATGTGAGGCTTCCGACGATGACAACGACTAAAACGGGGAGATGTCACGACTTGGGTTCGGTGAGGAGTGAGGAAGGGAAGAAGACGCGTCTTCATTTTATTAACTGTGTGCTGAAATAACCCTGCCTTTATATCGGAAATACAGATATAACCCTGATTTTATTGACCATGTGCTGAAATAACACTGTATAACTCTGAGGGGGTATTTTCCCCAAAATGTTTAGATTTTAGCTCAAGGGTATTTTAGTCATTTCCTTTTTTCTCTTAACCATAATTTACACGGTCAATGCCGGAAAGATAGATTTTGGGTATATCGGCACGATTTTTTTTCCAAAGTTAGCATTAGATTGACACATACAATAATAAGTTAGGGTTATTTTTGCACTTTCTGAGATCACATGATTATATTGGCACTTTCAGTGTAAAGTCAGAATTATAAATGTAAATAACCCTAAATTGTATTGGCCGGAATGTGGTTATTTCATTCCTTTTCCCCATCATTTTCTTTTACTTTCTTCATTTTTCTTCTACACATTTACTATTTTCTAACTCTCCATGTTCGCTAATGTTAAGAATAAACCAAGCATCAAACTAAGATGCTTGGATGGGTGGATGTCTTGGATTACAACTCATGTGATAGTGCGAAATTATAATAAAATGTCCCATATTCTTGCAAAAAATTAATAATGCCTGTAAAATTTTGTTTTTTAAATTCTAAGAATAAAGTACTCATCTGTTTCACTAAAAGTGGCACGCTACGTTTATGCTCTTGAATTTAGGTGAAGAAAATGAGTCAATGAAATTGAATGTAGAAAATGAAAAGTGGCACGCTAGGTTTATACTCTTGAATTTATGTGAAGAAAATGAGTGGATGAAATTGAATGTAGAAAGTAAAAAGCAGAATGAGTGGATGAGAATGGAGGAATCTTGCCAAAAATAAAAAGTGTCATTTTAAAAAAAAATCAATAAGGTAAGTGTGTCACAAATAGAGAAATAGAGGGAGCAGGAGAATAGAGGAAGTAGGATCATGTAAAAAAGAGAGTAGGAAATCGAGTTGCCACACCGACAAGGATCAATTCCAAATCAGATGAATTCTGTTGGTGGAGTGACACAAATTCATGAAAACTTTCCCAAGGATTTTGTTGTCTTTTACGAAATTAGTAAAACTAATGCGAGTGATGTAAATGTTCCAAGTAAATCACTATCAAAGATGTTTTTATTAGTGACACATTTTCCTTTTTTGATTGTTTATTTTATATTGATACACCTTTTATTTTTGACAAGATTTCTTTAATTTTATCTACCTATTCTACTTTTTTACTTTCTAAATTTAATTTTTTCTACTCATTTTCTTCATCAAAATCCAACCACCTAAACATATGGTGCCACTATTAGTAAAATGGAGAGAGTAATATTTTTAATTATACACTGTATTATTTAAATTTAAGTATATAAGATGTTATATTTAATTAAAAAGAAAAATTAATATCATATCATTTTAATAATATTTAAATTATAGATATATTAATTATACAAAGTCTTGTTTCAGACCAACTAGCTGTTAAACGGGCCATTTATAATTGATGTAAGTAATATAGTGATTTGATGTTTGTTTTTATTTATTACAACAGTGTTCTTATAACCTTGAAAAACTTTTAAAATGTATCGTAATAATAATAATTATATTTTAACCCTAAAATATATTGACATGAGATTTTTCATGACTGATCTAACTGATCGGGGTAACACGACTCTCTACTAATAAATAATGTTTAAATTAAAAGTTATAATTATTTTATAATTTGAGGAAAGTACGGTCTTTCTAAGAACTAATCCTATTAACCGATGAATCATCGTCTTTAAAAATAAATAGAGTTAAGTGCTAAAATGACCCTGACTTTAGGCTGAAAGTGTCAATATAACCCTGCAATCTCAGAAAGTGCCAAAATAACCCTTGACCATGTTGACTTTTTAGTCAACTAGTTTACTGCCCGAATAAGGTGAAAATACTATTTTGCCCTTATTTAAAAAAAGAAAAAAGATACAAAATATGAAATGACGTCCTTGCCTATTACTTTATTTCTCCCTTTCTCCTATTTTCCATTTGCATTTTCTATTCTTCCCCGTACTTTCTTCCTGCTTCACCATTATTCTCGCTTTCTTCGGCCTGAAGCACAGAAACCGAGGCATCACCTCATCGCCCTTCATCTCTGCAGTCGTACGTTGTTCCTTTTCTGCGTCATTTTATTTCGTTCCTCAGACTGCAAGCGGCCCGAGGATTTCCTTGTTTTGGGTCTTTCCTATCGGCTTCACCCTCTAAAACGAGGCATCATCTGAAATGGTAAACGCTCGTCAATATGTGTTGAATATTGCCCCAATTGTTACCTCTGATTCCCCTTATGGAGTTGATTTGTTCATTGTTTGAGATTTAGGGGTAAAATGCGCCATTGGGTGTGAATATCCTAGGGGTTTTATAGTTTTAGAATTTTGCATGTTTTATTGTGATTTTTGGGCTCGTAAAGATGTTAGTAATTTTTTGCTTGGGTGTGTTAAGGTTGTTTATGGTGTTAAACAGGGGCTGATTGTGAAGTCCTATAATGGATGAGGTTTAGTTTCATTTCATTAACTGTCAGAATAAGGGACGTTTTTTCATAATGTTTATTGTGTTTTGAATGGTTGTAATGTTAGGTGGTTGCTGTGGATTTACTTTGTTGCCTTTTGTGGATGTAGTTGTTGTAATTTGCTGCCTTTCTTGTGGCTCTTATATGTTGTGGAGGCATTCGTGTATTAATTTCTCTAATGTCTATTGTGCTGAAATAACCTTCATTTTATTAACTATGTGATGAAATAAATGTCTTTATATCTAAAGTGCAAATATATCCTGACTTTATTGACTATGTGCTGAAATAACCCTGTATAACTCTGAGGGATATTTCGGGGACAAAATTTTCAAATTTTAACTAAAGGTTATTTTAGTCATTTTCTTTTTTCTCTTCGCCAGAATTTACATGGTCAACGCCGGAAAGATAGAGTTAGGGTTAGATTGACACATACAATAATAAGTTAGGGTTATCTTGACACTTTCTGAGATTGCAGGGTTATATTAGCACTTTCAAGCTAAAGTAAGGGTTATTAATGTAAATAACCCATTATTCCATGAACCGGATTTTTTTAAAAAAAAGAATGTAATTTTATTTTTAAAATTTTAAATATATTTTTAATTTTTAATTTAATTTTTAAAATTTTAAATATAATTTTAATTTT
>JAULKK010000006.1:3421117-3432179 GCA_032355705.1 Rubia peregrina
GAATGATTTGCCGTAATGAATTATGTATTAGTGACAAGAATAAATAGAGTACAATAAGGAAAGCTAGTACTAATAGGACTCTAGTCTAGTCATCAAGATAAGACCAAATCTAATCAGAAACCTGATTTATTCTAACAGTTTCTACATCAAAGAAATAATTCCGCAACCACTTTTGATTTCAAAACTAGTTTCGGAAGTTAATAAAAATTTAGGCTTTTTGGTTCAGATGAAACCAAAAAAAAAATAATCAATTCTACCATATCGTCTCATTTTTCATATGAACATAGGTCGACATTCATCTTAAACACAACACAACCATGCACGGTCATCCTTATCTCTACCACTCATATCAAACTTACCTACAATCAAACTCATAATAATAAACATTCAAACAATCATCAATCCACCTTGAACAGTAACATACATTAAAACTGATAGCTTGGTTTATCATTAAGAGACTCAAAACGGAGAAGAATTAATCATACCATGATAATATGGAGTTTATCACTACACCTTCTTCACATTTGAAGTCACCGCTGCATAGTAGCATTTAAAAGGAGGAAGTCTTAGATCTGGGGAATAAGTGGGCGGAGAAGGAAGGAAGAAAGAAAGAGAAGAAAGAAGGAACAAGGAAAGGAAAGATGGAAGAATGAAAGGAAAAACGATTGCACTTCATGATAAAGGTGAAATATTTTTTATTAGTGTTTCTTACTTTAGTTCCCTCTAGAAACATTCCACCTTAACATTCAATACTAAGAAACAATTGCAATTAAAGAACTTCTTACATATTTAAACAATTATAAAAAGTTAAAGTCAAAACTACGTAGTTAAAAGTTTGTTTTCCACAGTGGACGAAACTCATTCGTGAGTGTAATACTAAAATCTCTTCTAAAACCAATTCTATTTGAAGCCATAGGATAACAAATATTAAGGTCCGATTATCATCTATAAAATGTGAATGAACTATATATGAAAAGAAATAATGTACGAATACATTAATTATGCATTTGTCATCTTTGCGTTGCTTAATCGTCCGTCACCGGAAGGCGGTCGTGCGTGGCGTCGCCAATGAAAATGTTATCATACACAAGAGCTGCGATGATGGCACCAATCATGGGGCCCGCCCAGTACACCCACTGGCGGGTCCAGTTCCAGCTGACGACGGCCGGGCCGAAGGCGACGGCGGGGTTCATGGACGCGCCGTCGAAAGCCCCGCCGACGAGTATATTAGCGCCGACGATGAACCCGATTGCGATGGGTGCGATGGTCCCTAAAGCTCCCTTGTTGGGATCCACCGCCGTTGCGTAGACGGTGTAGACTAGGCCGAACGTCATCACCATCTCCAGCACCAGCGCGTTCCCCACTGAAACTCCCGGCGATATCGCGAATCCCGTCACCTGCGTTTCGTTTGTTGCTGTATGTCATTCTCACTGGAAAATTACGAGCTGGGAGAAAGGAAAATGGAGGGAATAATGTTGAACTCAGTTTGTAATATCACTGGGTTTTACCAGTTCGCCGGTGCCCACTTTGAGGAGGAAGCAGGCTAAGACGGAGCCAAGCAACTGCGCGATCCAGTACACGACGGCTCTGATAAAAGTAATGTTGCCGCCGACGAAAGCGCCCATGGTCACGGCCGGATTCACATGGCCGCCGGATATATTAGCGCCGACTGAGACGGCGACGATGAGTGCCAGCGCGTGGGCTAACGCCGCCGCAATCAGTCCAGAAGGCGTTGCTGATCCACCGTGCGTGATCTTATCTGTCAACATAATAAAGTTATCCTATATAAATTATGATAACTGGAAAGCGTAAGAAGGGATCAAACGTACTGTAAGCCATTCCAGAGCCTTCGCCGGCGAAGACGAAAATGAGCATGGAGAAGAACTCGGCGGCGGCGGCTCTGAGTGCCTCAGGCCGGCTCGCCTCTCCCGGCGTGCCTATTGCAATTGCGTAGATTGGCATTTTTTTTCCCTTTTCAGAAAATGTTTTGTTAATTACTTGTAGTAAAAGTTTTTGTTTGTGTCAATTGTCCGATGATCGGAGTTTTATATACGTGTATACAGAGCCGAATTGGACGGTAGCATGTGTGGTGGTAATTTAGTCCATGGCCTCGTTTTGATGATGGTCTCATGCTCACCGACAACTGTGGTGTCCGAGTAACTAACTACTCCTTCTCGGTCCATACCAGTACCAGTTGAAAGTTTGATCACAAATAATTTAAAATACATTGCAAGTTTGTAACACCCTCACAATTAGAGTGTATTACTCCCTCCTTTCGATCCAAATAATTTTATCGTATGAGATATTGTTAAACCTATAGTAACATGTAGTTTCTAAATATCAATTTTTATGTTTCGTTATTGTCCGTAGCTGCACATATTTATGGTCAAACATATTTATTGGAGATTGTAAAAATGATTCTTTACAATTTTAGGTGTGACGGAGGAAGTATAAGATTATAACACCTTCACATTAAGGGCAAAATTGTGGGGAGTAAATTATTTAGTGGTTGATGCCAAATGAATGAATGATCGTGAATAACTGTGAATAACTTTAGTAACACGACATTTTAAGAAATTCTTGTATTAAAACTAAGATAGTGAAGAGCAAGTAGATCATGACTTTTGAAAAGTAAGATGATTGATGGAGAGTACATCATAACATTTCAACAGCAAGAAGGTGGAGAGTAAATCACGATGTTTCAAGAGTCATTATCTGGTGGTTCATATCAGATTTCCACAAGGGACCCTCTCAAAACCTTATTGCAAATTGGTGAAACACCTAATCAGTTGAGTACTCACGGGAGTGTATGTCCATAGTAGGAGATAGAGTGCAAACTGCTTAACACACCAAATTCAACCTCGTGATTTCTTACAGTTTAAACTCCATCACAATGTACTTGTTACATTCCACGGCTTGCAAAAACATGACAATGAAACTTGAACTATTTCGTGTCTGTCATCAGTTAAACCAATCCAAAGAAGAAACAACCACAAATGGTTGCAAATGCAGCATAAAAATCCCACAATTTCTATGTAAAATCTCCACATGAAGTATAATATCAGAAGTTAAACAGACTATCTGCCCTTAGGATTGAACAATTGGGAGAAAACTCCCGTGGATGTAGTAGCATCAGATTCTTGATTACTCACAGCTTCAATATCATCACTATCTACAGACTCGTACCGACCAATCCAACCAGGAACCTCAGGAATGTTGTTCGAGCTGTCATCTTCAACGACGAGCACTGATCGAGTAGCAGCCTCCTGCAGCTGCAAAGCATACTCCAGATTCCACAAAACATCCCCCATGGAAGGCCTCTCGTTCCCACACTCAGCCAAGCATTTCTCCGCGGTTTCACCAAACTTTCGCAGCGAATCAATGCTAATGCAGTTCACAAGAACTGGATCAATGATCCTCTTCAGCTGCCCCTTCTTCTGCCACTGCATTGCCCATTCAGCTATGTTCACCTGCTCCCTGGGAAGGGATGGATTGATCGCGGGACGCGCGCACAAAACCTCCAAGAGCACAACCCCGAAGGAGTAAACATCGGATTTCTCAGTCAGTTGCTGCCTCCTGTAGTACTCGGGATCGAGGTACCCGAAGCTCCCCTTCACAGCTGTGCTCACATGAGTTTGATCCAGCGTCGGCCCGAGTTTGGACAGCCCGAAATCAGCCACTTTGGCAGTGAAGCCCTCGTCGAGAAGGATGTTTGTTGTCTTAACATCCCTGTGTATGATGATCTCAGCTGCGCCGGTGTGGAGATAATGCAGCCCTTTTGCAGCTCCAATGCATATCTCCAGCCTTGTTTTCCATGAAAGATGATCTGACTCTGATGATCCGTACAAGTGTTCTCGGAGAGGGCCTCCGGACATGAACTCATAAACCAGGATCATTTCATTCAGTTCTTCGCAGTAGCCGATTAAGGAAACCAAATGCCTGTGTCTCAGCTTAGACAACATTTCGATTTCTGTCCTGAACTCGAGAAGGCCTTGTTGAGACTTCGGATTACCTCTCTTGATCGCGACAACTGCGCCATTGCCGAGAACTCCTTTGTAAACTCTTCCAAATCCACCCACTCCTATGACAAGACTCTCATCGAAGTCATTGGTAGCTTCGCGAACCTCAGAGAAGGTCAGAACACGACCCAACCCGAAAGAAGGAGAGGTTGAAAAGGTTGAAACTTTAGTCTCTGAATTCCCCAGCTGAAAAGATAACCATCTCTTGTACTGTTTTGGACCTTTCGGCTTCTTTTTCCGCGAAAAACAGAAGCAAATTGCTGCAACAATTAGCAGAAAAAGGACTGGAACTCCTGAACAAACGAAAACTATTAGCATCAGATGGCTTTTGGCTTTCTTCTTCCCTCTTGGAACCTTGATGTCAAGGGAATCTCCATTGAAATTCTCCATTATCTTCATTATCTCCAGCCCGTTTAAGATGGCATTGGGAGCGAATCGCGCTTGGCTCGAAGGCCCGACCTGAACAATGATCTGATGTTCGACCATGGAAAGATCAACCACGAAATCCACAAAGTAGGCTGATGACAATGCAAGTGTCTTGCTCGAAATGTCAAACGTGTTTATAGCAGATTGATTGTTGATGAAGACGTCGAAAACCAGGGCCTCAAGAGCAGGGCTTACAATATCGCAGAAATGCAGCCTTATGAAGTAATGGAAACCTTTGTCAACTCCAAACAGCCATGTTATGTTGAACTTCTGATCAGTCACATTGGCATCAGCCATTTCTTGGGCAGTTGCATATACCCAATTCGGAGCGATTTCAATCGAGGTTCCCGGAGGGTACTCGATCCTCCTCGGATCAGAGGAAACTGAACGAGCACTGGCTGCATTCATCAGAAACTGCTTGTCTGAATCCCATCTTCTCCCTAATGTATCATTCTTCGGCGTCAGAACCGGCCCTCCAACGTTGATTCTATGCATAGTCTCCAATGCAACATGTCCCGGAATCGAAACCCGAGGGCCTGATGGAATCGGGACAGCGCTGGAAGCAAACTGACCATCTGGCATTGACAGAACTTCGATGCCATTGATGAATGCAATGGAGTTCATCCACGGAGACAGTGTCAGCACCAGGTTTCCCGAGCTTGATCCGGTTACTTCAACAACGTATTCCTTCAAGAGAGGCGAACTTGATCCGCCATTTCCAAGCTTCGAAAAGGAGAATCCGTGAAGCAAGGTGTTCCCATTTGCCTCAACAGAAAACTGAGCAGATTTCAGGTTCTGTTCATCGTTGTTATCCAAAGGAAAAAGATACAGCCTCAGCCAGTGCCTCCCAGCTTGTCGTGTACTAATGGCGTACTTCGCCGTGCCGGTAAACACCCGGGCAGACCTGTAAATGGTCGGAACCGAGGAATCGGGATTAGAAACCTCGGATTCAGAACCATCGGAAGAAAGGTCAACGTTGGAGCTTCCGATATCAGGCTGGAACAATCTCCCATCTTCAACTTGAATATGTTTATGCGACCCACAGCTGATGAATACTCTGTCCTCAGGACTGAAAACACAGAATACTGATCTGAGACCATGGAAACAGCATACAAGAGAGATTAAACAAAGGTTGTAAAACCATCCCATTTCCAAAAACAGCTACAATATGGAGTAAGGAGGCAGAAAGCAATCCTAGGATAACATTTGCAAGGAAATATTGGTAAGAATCAGTGGTTGAGTAGAAAGGGAAGTAGTGTGAGAGCATTAAGAGGGCGGACAAGAGACAGCTTTAAACCTTCAAAAACAAAGTTTAGGCAAAAACAATGCTAACATGACCACAGACAGACTGGCTGGCTCCAGCTCCAGAAAAAAAGAAAACTCCCTCCTATGACCCATTTAAAACCACACAAAATCTCGTTTTTTTATCTAACATTGATCATATATTTAAATGGATATACAAGTACCTGTAATATCATAGGCGATATTATTTGATTCATTGTATTATTTAGTTTCTATCTAACAACTTTTATGCTACATGAGTTGAAAAAAGTAACAAATCTAACATGTTCACTGGAGAATGAGTGCATAATTCCATAAAAGTAAAAGGGATATAACTAACTGATAAAGGCAGTCAAAGCTGCATTAAATTAATAACGGTATGTGACAGCTGACAGGTTGATGGATCCACCGTTTGACCAACTCTTCCTTTGGAGCCTCAAATTTAAATTTTCGCCTGGTTGGCATTAAAATTTTGAATCTTCATTAACTTTAACACACCTTTGATTCTACAAATGTGGTTCAACTAATATTTTTTCTGGGTGGTAATAAAAAAAATGATACTTCTTCCCAGAAAATGCTGTAGCAGCCCCAAGTTAGAAGGTGGCCAAAGAGCAAAATAAGGAGCCAACCACGCGCGCGCACAGAGTACCTGAGACTGAGAGGGGGTGGAAAAAGAGCAATCAGATGAAGCACGAGCATTGCGCACACCTGCACTTGCTCTGTTGCTGAGGATCAAACTCTGGTGTTAAAAAAACTCGCCAAGATAAGAAAGAGTGGCAATGTTCGAAAATCGAAGAGAATGGACTTCAGTCCTAGCTTTCTCACTTGCACATTGACTAACACTCCATCTGTTTCTCATACACTTACCTTATTGTAATTTTTTTTAATAGCACACTTTTCATTTTTGTCAAGATTCATTCAATTTCATCCACTTATTCTACTTTCTAAATTCAATTTCATCCACTCATTTTCTTCACCTAAATCTAAGAGTCTAAGTCTAGTATGCCACTTTTAATGAAATGGGGGAGTACCTTGTATCCATTTTCCCATGGTTATGCGGCCTTCAGGAATGCTATTTTATTAACCTTTTCTTTGTTCTACAAACACCCGATACCTCCTAAGATTAAAGAAGAAACGAGATCAATTCTTTTTTTTGTTTGAAAAAAAAAGTGATAATTTTAGAAGAGAAATGTGCATTTTTAACCCTATGTTTTGGGTGAAAGTGATGAAATGACCTTGTGAAATCTAAAGGTGCAAAATTAACCCTGAAATTCATTGATCGAAATGTCAACTACAAAAATGGGTGAAAATCGTTGAAATGACTGTTTTACCATTCTGTTAAAAAATTAAAAATTCACAAAATAGTGAAAGACAATAATACCCTTATTTTTTAAACAAAAACTCTTTCTTTTGTTTTCCATTCTCCATTTTCGTCACTGATTCACCCATTTTCTCCGTTTTCCATTTTCTTCAACTTCCATTTTCTCCATTTCCCGGTGGGGGTTAAGGTCGACGGCGGGGGAGAGGTGACAATGGGTTTCTGGACATAATGGTGGGGCGACGAGGTGGGGAATGGGGAATCGGTGGGGAAAGGGGAATCGATAGAGGGGCGCTGGTGGGGGTAAGGGTGAGGAGGAGGGGTTGGCGGTGGTGGGTGAGAATGAGGGGGACTATGGTGGGTGAGGCGGAGGGAGCGGCAGAGTGGAGGTGGCAGCGGTGTAAAACTAGGGTTTGGGGTCAGGGGCAGAGACGGCTGGTGTAGAGGCGGCGGAGTGAATGAGGCATTGGGATTTCTGGAGCTAGCGGCGGTGAGGTGTGAAGGTGGCGGAGTGGAGGAGGTGTCTTGAGGCGGCAGAGAGCTAGGGTTTGGGGTGTAGATGGCACAGTGTGGAGGCGGTGGAGTGAAGGAGGTGTCTAGGGTGGAGGTGGTGATGGAGAACTAGGGTTTGGGTTAAGGGGTTGAGGCGGCGACGGTGGAGTGGAGGAGGCAGTAGCGGCGATTGCACGGCGGGTCTAGGAGAAGGGAATTGGTGGTGCGGCGACGGAGCTAGTGGTGCGGCGGACTAATGATGAAGAAGGAGATGTTAGGGTTATTTTTGTCATTCAATTTTTTGTATTAACAATAGGTGTATTTTTGTATTTTCATTAATGGTCAATGTCTGAATCTGTTATGTCAATGCTGGAATAGTGTAATTTGGATATAATTGCACTATTTTATAAATATTTAGGGTTAGTTCATGCACTTTCATATTTTATAAAGTCATTCATACATTTTGGGTTAGTTTTGCACTTTTCCCATTTTAGAATAACACTAATACAAAATGTGCATCCATTTTTTCCTTCTTTCTTTGGTCTAAAACATCTAAAAATATAGTGTTCAAAGTGTTGTACCTAGAATTATAAGGTATTCTAAGGTAAATTATAAGGTACGCTAGTGTACCAAGAGTATCGTATCCCCAAAGATATTTTGTGAATTCTGTATTATATGTATACTAGTGTGCATTCTTCTATATGTTATTGTAATTTTGATTATTGTGTAAATATTATAATGCACACATAATAATATTAAAATACACATTCAATATATTCCCTCCGTCCCAGTTTAAATTGCTCACTTCACTTTATGTCACTATTCAGTGTCCAACGTTGACCACGTATTTGAATAGATATATAAACAATAATATTATCATATATGATATTGTTGAATTCATCCAAGCAAATATCAACTTTTTATTTTCTGTTATTATACGTTGATGAACATATTAACAATTAAATATATATTTTAAATAGCGTATTACTAATTGTTGTGCAATTTAACGTGGGATACGGAGGAAGTACAATGCACATTCATGGTACAGATTGCGGTTAAGAATTGGTTGTACCGTGTTTGGAGTGAATATAAGCGGTTACTTTATTTGAGATCAAATAAAGAGTCTAGGTAACCTACTCCTCTGATCAAGCAGAAATGACATGCTTGCTTTTTCACATTCTTTAATGATTATGTTTGACCGTCAATATCACTAACTATATACACCAATTCGGCATAAAAAATGATATTTAAAAAATGTATGTTAAGATGAATTCATCAATATCTCACATGATATATTTATAATATATATATATATATATAAATTTATATTTATGGGACGAGGGGTAGGTTTCATTTCTCATGGCTTTTGTGAAAGAATGTAGTATCCAATCAAGAGAACAAAGAGCACGAGTTTTATACTTTACCAGTGATAGTACAAGTTCCAGCAATTGCACTCAATAAATGGCCAAGCATTGTGTTCAGTGAAGTTATTGATGACCTTTCAGACTCCCCATATCCCCACTGTTATCCACAAGATCAGATTTGGATTTGAAATTGAAAAAAGAAAGGAGAAAAAAGCTATAGAACGAGACATATAAAAGTATCAAATAAATTCGAGTTCTACTTCTACGTGTGCATTTCATGAAGGCGCTAAAATTGCCCAATAACAATTGATCTTCCTAAATGATGTGATATACACCTTCACATTTCTTAATATCGTTACTCTTTAATTTTGCACATGAATTTAGATAGAGAAAAGTAAGTAGAAAACTGAAAAGGTAAAATAAACGAGTGAAATTAAAGAAATTTTATCAAAATTGAACTATCAAGTCAAGTTATCAACTATAAAGTTCTATTGAATGTTTATATAACCGTACTAACCGTCTAATAAAGTTGTTTGGTTGAGCGAACGTCCCAAACACCTAGCACGTTATAGGTTGCAAAATTCTCACTTTACCCCCCTCCAATAACAAAGATGGTAAAAAAAACAAGAAATAAATCAGAGACATCTGTCAATCTGTTGTATTTGCTGACTCGTTACTACAGCTTTTGGAGCAAGGTTATCAATAAGACAATAACCAGGAAATCTATATTTGATACTTAAAGAGTTTTGAGGAAAGGCCCAGTTATGATGGAGGTATTGTTTTAGGAAAGGAGAAAAATATCACATAAATTTGTACTTTGCCTCTAGCCTTTTGGCTCAAGGTTAGAGCAACTCCAATGGTTTCCTCTATCTTTCAGTTGCTACAGTGTATTTACTCCAATGGTTTACTCTATATTTTCCTCTAAAAAGAATATTCCTTCATTTTCTTTATAAAATTATTTTTTAAAACTTTTTAAATATTTCTTATATCATAAATTTATCTCAATTATATTTTAGCTCAAAATTTTAATTTACTAATCCATAAAAAAATATCATGTGAGATATTGTTAGACTAATTATATTACACTAATTTTTAAATTTATTATTTTATTTAAAAATAATTTCATAACTAAAATATACTCAATCCATATATAATTAATTATAAATAATAATACCTAAAAAGAAAAAAAATGAACATAAAGATACACTACCTTTTGTATATTTTTGTTTAAAAATAATTTCATAATTATAAAATATATTCCTTTCATGCATAATTATTTAAAGTATTAACAAGATATGAAAGACAAATAAGAAGATAAATACAATGGGATGCACGATTTGGAAAGAGGTGAATCCAAAACAAGATCGAAAAAGGAGATAAATCCCAAAAAATAATGGGAAAAAAAGATAGCGCAATAACTACAGAACACGGTAAATGTACCGTGTTACTATTGCTACGCAACGCTCCACACGGTATTTTACCATTCCGTTGGAGTTGGAATTTCACGAGCAATCCAACGTGGAACGCAAAGTTTGCGTCCGTTGGAGATGCTCTAATGAACTTCCCAAATTGTCAGAAATGACACTAAATTATTTGATTATCCAACCCAACTTCCTCTCTCCCTTTAATGATTCAAACTTTTTTTCTCTATTTTTCCTCTTTTTAGATCGAAATAAAATTTTGTAATGTTTCTATACACCCATATTATTGAAAAATAATAATTTTAGATCAGATTTTTCATGGTTTTATGAGTAAAAATCATAACAATGTTGTTTCCCTTTAATTTCTTGTCAATTGTTTTGTAGGTTAATCATCCATCTCCCAGATATATCGAGTTGCGGTGAATCTAACTGAGTTGCGTCGAGTTGCGTCGAGTTGGGCTATGTTGGGCCGAGTCACGACGAGTATAACTGATGCAGGGATGACAATTTACCATTTTAATTGTTTTTAGATTTTATTTTCTATTTTGGAAGTTAGTTCCAAATTTTCCTTTTCTTTATTATTTTCGATTTTTTCCTTTTAGTATTTAAAGACCTCATGTTCGGATATTTTATTCATTCATTCATAATAATATTTTCGAGATTATCTTTCTCTCTCTGGTGGATTCCAGAACCAAAACCTAGGGTTTGTGCTTGCAGACCTTAATTGTTCTTCAAGATTCG
>JAULKK010000006.1:3453605-3468935 GCA_032355705.1 Rubia peregrina
GTTTTTGCATATTGGGCTAAGCCCATTTATTTGGTTCCATTTTTTTTCCTATTAACGAAAACAAAACGACGTCGTTTCACTTATAGTTAAACAACATCATTTTGTTTAAATTCATTTTCCCTTGACGAAAACAAAATGGCATCGTTTCACTTATAGTTAAACGACATGATTTTGTTTAAATTCATTTTTCCATTGATGAAAACAAAACGACGTCGTTTCACTTATAGTAAAACGACGTTGTTTTGTTTAATGAAGAAACAAAAAATGAAAATGGCCACCGTCTTCCTCAGAGCTCGTCGGAAAGGAGTTGAAACCTAGGTTTGGGGGGCGGAATCCATGGATTCCGGTGGCTCGTAGACCTAAATTCCAGGTCACCGGATCCTAGGGGTAACAACAGCACCCCCTTGCTCCCCTGGTTCCGCCCATGAAGAGAACTAAACTTGAGCAAAATGGCATCTCGAAACTGGCTCTGAAGAAATTCGGAAAGATTTTCAGCCAAAAGCTTAAAACTGAGCGAAAGAATATCAAGAAGAAAAGTTGAAAGCTGTAAAACCGTTCTGATTTTTTTTTGAATTGATTAACTTAAAACTCTGAACATGACTCCTATTTATAGGATCATCAGGTGATCATCTCTCAATTACAATGACCTAACTATATTTACAACTAACTACCCAATCAGTTACAATTTCTAACTACAAGTTAAAGATAAGTTGCAACTGATCAGTTACATTAGCCCCCTTTGTAGTAGATTTCCGAACATTCTTGATGTTTCTCAAAGTAGATCAGTCGAGAGAGTGCAGCATCTGATCATTCCCCCTAAGATGAGGATGTTTGTGAAGAACAAAATCAATCCCATCTTGGACAGGAGGGGAACTGCCATAGCTGGGGATAGAAGTTTAGTGAAAACATCAGCCAACTGATGATGAGAATAGACATGTAATGTATCGATGAAAGCTTCATTATAAGCATCTCGGACATAATAACAATCGATCTCAGTATGTTTAGTCCTCTCATGAAATACAAGGTTTTGCGTGATATGAAGAGTTGTAATGTTGTCACACTTCAAAGGAATTGGCAAAGAAATATGATGATGTAAATCAGAGAGAAAATAAGTTGTCCATTTCAGTTCAGAAATTGGCATTGAAATTGCTCTATACTCAGACTCAGCAGAAGACTTGTTGACTGTATTTTTATTTTTAGATTTCCAGGGTATGTGAGATTGACCAAGGAAAATGCAATATCCAGTCACAGATCTTCGAGTAACCTTGCAACTCCAATCTGCATCACAATAGGTTGATAGAGAAGGACTAACCTCAGATGGAAGAAGAAGACCATGAGAGGGACAACATTTGAGATACTTAGCAATGTGAAGAAAAGCTTTCCAGGGATGTTTAGATGGTTTTTGCACAACCCGACTAAGTTGATGTACATAGAATGTGATATCTAGCATTGTGAATAATAGATATAACAATCTGCCAACTAATCTTCTGAATGGAGCAGGATCAGATAAAAATGGAGAAGCTTTATCTTCAGCTTGCCAAGAGGCAGGAAGAGGTGCAGAAGCAGTAGTGCACTCAGTTAAATGTAGATCACTTAGTATATCAATGACATATTTGTTCTGATTCAGAAAGATTACAGCTTCTGATTTTGCTATTTCCAACCCCAAGAAATACTTGGCTGGACCTAGATATTTTATAGTGAACAAACCATGAAGATAAGCTTTAAGATCTTTGATATCTTCTTCAGAAGTCCTTGCAATCATCCACATATATGAGAACCACCAGTGAGGATTAATCAGTATGCTTTATAAAGAGATAATGATCACGCCTGGATTGCCTTAACCCAAATCTGATCAACTTCTTTAAAAACTTAGCATTCCATTCTCTAGAGGCTTGTTTCAAGCCATATAGTGACTTCTTCAGCTTACAAACATGATTAGGTTGTGCTTTACCATAACCTGGAGGGCGAAGCATATATAACTCTTCACTGATATGATGAAGAAAGGCATTATTGACATCAATTGGATGAAGATGCCAATTCTGAGAGGCTGTCATAGTAAGAAGAAGTCTGACTGTAACTTGCTTTGCAACAGGTGAGAATGAATCCACCCCTAAATCTGTGTAAAGCCCTTTGCAACTAATCTTGCTTTGTACCTCTCCACATTTCCATCAGCATGACACTTCAATTTATACACCCATTTACATCCAATAGGCCTCTTTCCTGCAGGTCAAAGAACAAGATCCCAAGTCTTATTGTTCTCAAGGGCCCCCAATTCAGTGATCATAGCCTTTACCCATTGTGGATTGTTGTAAGCTTGCTTATAAGTATGTGGTTCATGACTTTTTGATAATTTTGCAACAAATGCAGTATGTGCAGGACTTGAAACATGCATATGGTGATCATGTGATGAAATATAGTTAACAATGAAACAGACATTTGTGTTTGACTCTGAACTGTGTCTAATGATTGGTAAATGAGTTTCATTTTCTGTTTGAGTTATGGATTGAAGATGAGTATCAGGAAGTACTGATGTGCCAGTATAAGGAAAAGATCTATGAGGTGAAGTGGTAGGCTACAAAATGAAAATTGATCCTGGTCAGTATCATGTGACTGATCATTCTCAGAATTATCATTCTGAGAGGAAAAACAAGGATTTGAATCAGGAATAGATGGATTTATGAATGAATAGTCAGGAAAATGATTATCATGAGAATGAAGATGATCAGAATATGTTGACACTGATTTAGAAATATGATCAGTGAGATTAGATAGGATACGTGAATGAAATTGATTAGATGAAACACTACATCTCTGGTGATCAGAACTCGTTTATTGATTAGATAAAAACAAGTGAGTCCCTTTTGATGACATGGATATCCTATGAAGACATGGAAAAGACATTGGGCTGAATTTATGTTTTTGTGGACTGAAGTTACAAGCATAGCAATGTGAGATTAGGTTTTTTGTTGTGAAGGATTTCATAAGGAGATTTCCACCTGAGAATAGAAGAGGGCAGTATATTTATGGTGTATGCATCACCCCAGAAATGAAGAGGCATCTTGGATTGAAACATAAAAGATCTAGCTAATTCTATCAGATGTCTATGCTTTCTCTCCACAACTCCATTTTGTTGTGGAGTATAAGCACATGATTTTTGATAGATTATTCCCAGAGAAAAAAAACAAATATTGGCAATCTTGATTGACAAATTAAGTTCCACTGTCACTTCTAGCCTTTTTAATCTTCTTATTGAACTGAGTTTGAACCATGAGGAGGAAAATTTTAAGCAAATTATGAACAAGACTTTTGTCTTTCAGAAGAAAATCCTAGTAGCTCTGCTATAATCATCTAGAATTGTCAAGAAAAACTAAGAACCTGATGTTGTTTTAACTTTGAAAGGTCCCCATACATCCATATGAATCAAATAAAAAACATCATTACTTTGAGAATTGGAATCAGGAAATGAACATCTAGTTTGCTTAGCCAAAGGACAACTAGTGAAACTTTATTCAATATAGGTATATCCAAATGCTGCATTTCCACAATTGATTGATGACCTAATTTGTAATGTAAACTGAGAATTTCTACATCTCAGAGTTTCTTGACAAAAAACAAGGTTGATTGCTTAACAGTACATTTCAAATCATAGCTAATCAAGAACTTCTTTATTTTAGAAGGATGGAAGGACTTGTGATTCAGAACATAGAATCCATTGAACTCAGATGAAGTTTCTATCACCGACCTATTCTTGTGGTCCTATATAGCACAAACATCAGGAAAGAAGTTAAAACATAGAGATGTTTGCAGAGACAGTTTGCTTATTGACAGAAGATTGAACTTAAAGATTTCACAAATAGATAATCATGTAGTGTAATCATATTAGAATGCTTTACAGTTCCAACTGATTCCCCATGCACTATTGAATGATCAGGTAAGGTAGTAGGTATTTTATGTAAGACTGGTTTAAAAACTTGAAAGAGGGACATATTACTGCACATATGAGATGAGATTAAGCTCCAGTGTCTAAAATCCATTCATCACTCTTAAAGCATATTACAACATTCACAATGTTGGTAAGAAGACTACTTGAAAAATCTCCAAAGTGAGCAAAGTTGATCATGTCACCATTCTGTGAACCTGCCTCCTTAGCCTTCCCTTTGATAAATTTTCCAAACTCACATTAAATCATGTTTGCAATCATAGACTTAACATTGCCAAATTTATATTGTTGTGTGTTTGTCATCTCCAGAGGTGTGATCTGTTTCTTCTCCTCTAGTTCAATAGTTTCAGCATTAGTATAGGGTCTTGCCTTCCCTTTGATTGAATCAGGCCACCAATCCGGATAACCATTCAGTTTGAAGCAGCTCTCCTTCAGATGCCCAGTTTTCTAGCAGTATTCACACTTCAGAAACCTCTTGTTATCACCCTCTTTCCTTTTCTGATTAAACTTCCCAACATTATACAACATTGGTGCTTGTTTTACCAGCATAGGTGCATTATCTGTCATGCAAGCAATGATAGCTTGAACTCCTCATTGCTGCTCTTGCTTCAGGAACAACTGATAAGCCTTGTTCACAGATGGCTGAGGATCCATCATCTAAACCTGATCTCTCAAAGCATCAAACTCGTTATTCAGCCCAATCATAAATTGTTGAAGCCTGTCCTGATTTGCCTGCATTTCAATCTTTTCATCAAATCCACATTTGCATTCCCAATTACAACATGTGCATCTCAATCTCGGCCTGATTACATCAATCTCATCCCAGGTACTTTTCATATTTGAAAATTATTGAGTAACTGAATAAGATCTCTGCTCTAGTTCTCCCAAGTTCTTCATCAGTTGATAAAACAGAGGTCCCTGGCTCCCTGGCTTACAGAGAACCTTTCTTTGATTTCTTCCCGAACCTTCTTCACATCAGTTTGGAAAACAAAGCTCCTTGCCAGCTCCTTACTGATTGAACTTTGGATCCATGAGTTGACATTCATCCATTGATTATAAACTGGTGCATCAAGATCTAGCTTTGGCACTCCATATGTGATGAACTCTAGCTTTCCTCTTGTTGAGAAAGCAGTGATCATCGCCTGACTGCAAGTGATGTACTCTCTCCGTCCCAATTCAAGTTTCACCTTTTAACTTTTCACAGTTGACTTGTAAAATGTTTGATCCTTAATATCTTCCATTAAGGATAATTAAAACTTGTAAAAACTTGATATTTTGAAAATATATGGTATAGCGACTCTAACAATGTATCACACAATGGTATTTGTACTTAGCATGATTCGTGGTTGGCAGGAACAAAGGAACATTAGGCCTGATCCTCACAAAAACATCCTCGTCAGCAACATACTGATTCCTGCGATTGGATTGACCTCCTTCTGCAATTGCAATCGATTCTACAAACTTCAGAAGATTGATTCGAAGCGGAAGACAGATTGATCAGGATCCTGAGAGCTCTGATACCATGAAGAAATCCGGAAGAATTTTCAGCAAAGCTCAAAACTAAGCCAAAGAATATCAGGAAGAAAAGTTGAAAGCTGTGAAACCCTTTTGGCAATTTTCTGAATTGATTAACTTAAAACTCTGAATGTACATGACTCCTATTTATAGGATCATCTACTGATCATCTCTCAATTACAATGACCTAACTATATTTACAACAAACTAACAACCTAATTAGTTACAACTTCTAACTCACTACAAGTTGAAGACAAGTTGCAGCTAATCAGTTACATTAGCTCTGTTTGCAGCAGCTTCCTGAACATTCTTGATGCTTCATGATGCTTCTCGAAGTAGATCAGTTGAGAGAGTGCAACATCTGAGTGTAGCATCTAATCATTCTTTCAGGCTCTAAGGCTCTTTGTAGCATCTGAGTGTAGCATCTAATCATTCTTTCAGGCTCTTTGCAGAAGCAGATAAATGTGCGGTTGATTTCCTCTTCAATGTCGTTGCTTCATCGCACACCACTATCACCGCTCTTTTGGGGAAGGACAAAATGGTGGGTAGCATGGTGAATGTGTACGAAAGCATGATGAAGGTGAATGAAACACATGTAAATATGAATACATGGTGATGGATGATCTGGAGGTGAGGCCAATGTCTTTCATCTCTGCCACTGCCATTGCTCGGATTGACGCTCTCAAAGTCTCTGAAGCCGGAGTTTCTGCTTTTAAGTCCATGGAGGTGGATATCAACTTGAATGAGGTTCATTTTTTAATCGTTATATGTACCTTACATTATTGTTCGATTGTAAGCTAACTTTTTTGTTTTATCACATTTTGAGCTCATTTAACAGGTTTTAGAGATGTTGCGGATATCAATGGTGTCCAATACCGTCCTCACAACAGTCTTCCTCGAGAATGCATCTCAAGATATGAAGTGATTCCTTGTGTTTCGTTTTCAGAAGCGGTATATTAGGCTGAGATGAGATCTTTTGTTTCTCCTTTATAATCAATCTATATATCATCAATCATTTAAAGTAGCAGAAAAAAGTTTGTGGAAGAATTTTGTATTCGTGGTCGAGTGTCCAATAGATTCTTATTAAGTTTGAATTAAAGAAAATTATCAAATCATCTTATTAGTCGTGCTAAGAGCATCTCCACAACTAGTGGGTTTAAGTAAAAATATGAGACATTTGTCAATATCTTAATATCAAACGACTGAGGGGCTATACCGATCCTGATCATTTTTTATTGCCAAGACTGCTTCTAGCTCTGAGTATCAAGACATTATCTATGCGTAAAATTAACTTTAACCCAGACCCGAAGGACGAATGCATATTCGTAATTTGTTTGTCAAAAACAACAAAACTTATTAAACTGATAGGGGAAGGATCAAACTTTTATAGTGCTGTGTTGCTCTGCAATTTTGTTTGATGAATTTTTTTGTCATCTTATAAGAAAATTCTACCACCATGGTACATACTTGTACAGTACAACTCTACTCGAAATTTTGCAGATACATGATACGCTGTCTATGCTTTGCGGCTTTCTTTTTCTTCAATGCCTGATTGTCGGAACCTCTTCCTCAACACTTGCATAACATCTTTCACCCTCACCCCCCTCTTCGCCAGCAAAACTAAGCTATGGTACAAAACATCTGCCATCTCGGACGCAGTCCTATCAGCATCCTCATTCTCCTCAAGGCTTCGGCATAATTCATCCGCCTCCTCCCTATTATCAGAGGCTGTGTATTTCAGTTTCAAGGAATCCCTACAAGTGAAATAACTGAGATAGATGAATCACATACCGAATTTTGGAACACAGCAGGCTGTCATCAAGCAATAATCGCTTTGTCCAAGATGGTTTTCCATTCGGTGATATTTCTTTTTTTCTGTCGTGTATAGTAGATTCTAATGCATATAAAGTCGTCAATCCTGGCATTTCTTTCTCAGCCTACCAATGACCAATAATAACGTAAGAATACAATATCATTCAAATGTACGAACTTTTGAGCTTTATCTGATAAGATTATACAAAACAAGAGTAGTCGGAGAACGGATACCTCTGAACTGTTCAGCATATCATCCACTGACTTGAAGTAGCAAGTCTCTTTTCCGGTGTGGCAAGTTGGGCCATCAGGTGTCCCTAAATATATTAGCTGAGAAACAGGTAAACTACTCAGTTACGATAATAACACCAAAACAGAACTGATCTATGCCAATCCAATCACTGCCAAATACCCACAGAATCCCGATCGCAATCTAGGAAGATATCACAGACATTGATGAAATTTGAGGATGTCTCCCCCTTGGTCCACAGAGTCGATCGCGACCTGCTAAAGAATGTGGCTTTCCGCGTAGAAATGGTTCTCAGCAGCGCATCCTTATCGGCAAAGCCTTGCATTAAGACAGCCCCAGTGTCAACATCTTGGGCTATTGCAACAGCCAAACCTTTTTCATCCCATTTCATTCCATCTACAAGTAAATTAAACTGTATCACGCCCGTCAGGAAAAAGCAAAACATAATTTTCATTTTCCAAAAGCAAACTTTGAACAGAAATAAACAGAGAATTAAATCTCCCCAAACAAGCTGCATTAATATAATATGACATCGACCCAATTTCGATGGGAATATAGAGTTCAGATGTAGCTCGTGTAGCCATGAAATACGGCTGACGAGGAACTTTGAACTCGTTCGCTATGCCAGACAATCAACGGTCCCCGCAACGATAAAATGCGGTAGACACCTGCCAGTCTGGGAGAAATCGCTCATTTGATCCGCTAATTATCAGACTAAAATTCGATGATAAGTTTGTTCAAAATTCGAAAGTACCTTAGGATCATGATCGGAGTTGTCGATGCACGCCAGAATAGAGTTCCTCCGGAGCCTCTCGCCGCGGTAACCGATAGGGTTGCATTTGAGGAAAACTTTTGGGGAATACGATAATGCCATGGAAAATTCACCCTCCTGACAACAAATCACTCCAAATTAATGCGTATTTTTGGAATTTTTAGAGGAGAATTAAACGTCATGAACAAGATGGTTTGGATCTTACCTTTTTTGGGGAGATAACGGGCGGCGGCGAAGAAATGAAGTAGGACTTTGGATGGAGAGAGCTGGAGAGTGCATTAGGCTATTTATACAGTTGGTGCGGATGAAAATCTGTTTTCATTTCACTGGGCCCTTTAATATTCTATTGTGGATTTAGGCCCATTGAGCATATGCTCGTGGTTGGTACAAAACGATTGATTTACCTGTCGGATAAATCACCTGCCCTTTGGTGGTAAAAAGTGAAAGGAAGCCATTAAAAAACCTTCCCAAATAAGAAAGTGAGACAACATTAAGGAGGGACTAGAGGGATTGCCACTATTGCTCGTGTATTATTTACCAAGTCTGGTTATACGACATATTAAGTCATCATATTTTTTAACCATAAGTGTTCTTTACCAAGGCACTTTTTTTAAAAAAAAATTACATACAAGCAACCAAAAAACTATATAAAAACATCTTATTTTAGAATCTAGCTAGAAAACACCATCATTAATACAGTGAAACATGAAACTCCATCTATTTGAATAGTTAGGGATGCCCAACTCAGAACACTCAAACACTGCATCACCAACCGACCGCCATCACTAAAACCGAAACTACCATGAACTCACTTTCATCAACCACCTACAGATTAGGTAACCATAGCAAGAACCACGGCACAGCCTCATAACGCTGGGCACTATACATCGTTTCTGAATTTCGTTGATGATAACATGTAACCGTTGGCCCTTTCCTAGTGGGCATAGAGCTTAACGTTCCATATTGAGTTGCTGCAATAGAAGGAAGGTGGGAGAAAAAGAATACAATCCCTCGTCTGCTTAGCTTCAGATTCAAGCTCTACGAACTAAATTTGCAACATAAAACATCCTCTGCATAAAAGGTCACAAAGGGGTTTTGGAAGACATACAGATTCATTACCATATGAACAAATGGGCGTGCAAATACTAGGGTTAAACAGCAACAATGCATAAAACCTGCAGGAAAAACTGCCAATCTCTGATAAAATTTTGATGTCTGGTCTGACACGTCAGTGAGCACATGTCAGGAGTTCATGTACAGAGAGGTCGGGTAGAGAAGAAAATTCCAATGTAGCTATCTTTTCTTAGTGGATTCTACCTTACTAGCATTAGTTCATAATGTACAAAGTCGAGTCAGAAGGTCAAAAAGCCTTGAGGTTATTAGGAGTAAAGCTCTGTACAACCACGACAACTACCTCGGAGCTTATACTGCAGCACCCTGCAATCACAAATCACAGGATGCACAATTCAGGGAAGCATAGAGGGGAATGAAACTGAAGAAATATAAAACAGTCATTAAGCTGACTGCGAGGAATCAGTATGAAACCAGCTCGAAATTCATGCAGAAAAACAGTAGACACTATGAGAACCAAATTTCCATCAGTAAATGTAACTTGGCCTTCATTGCTTCAGACTTTCATGTTCTTTTCTTTTCGGGATCCATGATCGGTTTTTAATAGTTCCCAGGATAACTTCTACTTCTAGACATGTTAAACAAGTAAAGCAGAACCCTGACACATCCATGGCACAAAATCTCCAAAAGATCCAGCGTGAATCAAGTTTCTGCTTCTCCATGTCTAACTGAAAGTCTCTTATCTAGTTTTTTCTGCCGCTTTACTAAATATTGCCTCATTCTTATAGAGTACTAAAAAGTTCTTTTAAATCTTACTTGGAAATATGTTCAAGTTTGGAAACTTAGTTGAGCAAACATTTATTTTGATGATATCAAGTAAACTAGGTGACTAAGATATAAATATACATTTGTGCACATTGCTCTAATTAATGTCTGTAGTAGATCAAGGAATACTCTTCCTTACCTGTAAAAAAACCCGGAAAAGAGCATCTTAGAAGTTGGTAGCACCAAAGTATCTTCAACTTGACAGAAATTCATCAAATTGCCCAAAGATACCGGCCGCGTCAATTCTGGAAGCTGGAGAAGTGTGAGACCAAATCATACACAATGGATGTGTCATTAACCTCACAAAGAACTTAGGAGCGAGAGAAAATCTGCAGGTTCTTCTTTTTCCATAATGACCTGCCACAGAATTGTTTCCTCAAATTTATTAAGATCATAAACTTGACAACCTGTAAAACAAGCACAAGCCCAAATATCTACAAATGTATTAAGAATGTGAAGCAGTTTAAGGGTGTATAATAAATCAAAAACAAATAAGGAACAGCAAGCATCACATCAAAAGCCTAATAGAATAGCAATTATAGAGGACATTCATTATTCATGGAAAATGGAAACCTCCAGAAGAAGAGGTGTGATATTCAGGATAGAGCCACCAGAAAATTGCAGGGAACTCAAGACACAGACAGAATAAATTTTTCATCATAATAAAGATGGCAACTTTTCTTCAATTTTTTTAACAATACAACCATAAGTCAAAATCAAAGAAAGTGAAATGGTGATACTGAGTTATACCTGAATCTTAAAGTCCTTGGGCAGACCCATTCGAGTAACTATATCAGAACTAGCATGTTTCCAGTCAAACTCCAATTGATCACCAATATTTTGATCACGTTGATCGTTACTTTTATTAGAGCTGAAGAGACGCCCAATCCAAAGGTAGACAATTTCAGAACATGAAGTAGGAGGGATGAAAACAAATGCAGATTGAGAGTCTAAATCATCAGATCCAAAAGTTGCAATTTTTTCCAAGCTAGGCCAGTGACAAACTAAAGGTCGGACAGCATCACAAGATACTAGGCCATTATCTACCATCCCATTTTTGGTACTGGCCTCCTTTTCACTAAATTGATGACTTTTCACCAATAAGTCAGGATTACTTCTAAACACAGCCTCCCCGTGATAGGAATCTAGTCTACCTAAAGATAAATGCAGCTTCGGGTCATGATCAGCAAGTCCCAATCCCTCAGAAAGTGGATAAATGTTCTCATGGGGATTATCTAAAGAAGCATCAACATTTCTTGTGATGAAGCCATGTTCATTTGGAAGACTATCAGTAGGTATCTCTCTTTCTCGAGGATTTTCGGTCAGCATCTGGAGGTTGAGAAATTTTGATAAGCTGCCTCTGCGCTCTGCAATAGAAAGTGGACATTTTTTCGATGGTGCGGATAGTGACTTTAAACAAGTCTCGGAGCTAAAATTAACATCAATAAACTTTGAACTTTTAGATATTGAGTGAGTGGGTACTTTGGATGACTGGACACTCATTTTGGACAAATTAGAAAGAACTGAAGGTGCTAAACCAGGATAAATTGTAGCTGAAGGAGACCAATCCGGAGAATCTGAAAAGCTAGTTGAATTACTACTAACATCTGAGGAAAATGAGTCAGGAGAGAGATAAGGAGGTGAGGAAGAGGAAGATGAAGTTGAAGAGGATTTAGACAATGATAAAAGGGATGATGAGGATGGTGACGAAGAAGATGGCAAAGATGACAGTGATGTTAGCAAGGAGCTTGGCAAAGAATGGAAGTCTTTCCTTGGGCATCGCTCTTCTGAGGCAGACAGTGAATCGGGATAAAGTACAGTGGGGCCAGAATCTGTGGCCAAGACAAAATCCTTCATATTTCCAAAGATGAATCTTCGTCGAAGTGCACTCCAGGAGCTCTCTCGAGCTGGAAGATGGGTTTCTTGTTCAGCTTCTGATGATGCAAATGGAGGCACAAAACCACCCATGATTGCTTTCTGAAATATCTCAAAGTCTACACTGTATGATTCAACTACTCTTTCCCCCAGGCAAACCTTGAGAAATGTATCTACTGCACCCGCATTAACACTTGAATTTTCCATAAGTGGCAGGAGACTGGAAAAGGCATCCCAGAAGTAAGAAGGTTCTTCACCATCCCTGATCATTATCACCGGGCCCTGCACTTTCTCATACCGAACAATCTGACAGACAGCGCCTCTAGCATCTCCTTCCATGATTGTATCACATTTCTTACCAATCCAAACATATATCGCAGAAGGAATATGAATTATGAATGCACCCCTTGAATCCAAGGCAGATGGCAAAGGGTCATTTAACATTTTTGGAACAAGATGCAAGGGATCATAAGGTGAGTGTGGAGCAACCCTATACATCCTCACTAATGAAGTTGGACTTAAAGGAAAGGCATGGACCCTTTTCTGACACTGTAACAGCTGGCAAGCAAAGCCCATGTTTGGATCAGCAATACCTCTTGCAGCCTTCACGTACTGAAATGCATCGTCAAAACTCTGTCCTTCTCTCCACATAAGATAAGCAATAACCAAGGACGTTGATCGTGAGACCCCTTGACAGCAATGAACAAAAACTCTCCCACCCTGTTCCCTAACATCTTCAAAGTAATCAAAAACATCATAGAGTATGCTGGTAATGTCCTCGGTGGGGCTATCCTGTAGCCACAATGTTCGATACACAAAATCCGCCTTAAAGTACTCGGGGCACACAAAGCCTACACAATTGAGAACATGAGTGATTCCATGTTGCTTTAGTATATCTCTGTCCCTAGCAACCGCATCCCCACCAAGGTAAACATGATTGGCCACCTTCGAACACTCCTTATCAAAGAAGGCGATTTTCTCCCTCTTGACAAGACCACCATTCTTCTCTGCATTCTTCTGTATGCTCGACAAATCCAGCTTCAGTCTCTCCCCATTACTCGCATCCCTTCCGCTAGGAGTGCTCGGAAGCAGCCACTCACCAATATCATCAGAACCAGCTTTAGGCCACTCTTCCAAACTCCTCCGAGCAATCGACAAGGGCTGCAGCGGTGGAAGACACGACCTAGACTTAAAACTACTCTGGCCTCTAGGGGTCAAGGGACCGGAAACCTTCTGTCCATGCCCCTTGCTGTTCTCAGACGGATCTAAACCACCATCCTTCTCCCCATACGGATTAAGAGGCGACAACGAAGTCCGCGACGAGGACCACGAGGCAGACCTCCAGAACATTTTCCTTCCACCCGCTACCTGCAAACCACCTTCATCGGCCCCACTGCTCTCACCATCAAACGGAGCATGCTCCTTCCCCGCCATTCTAGCTTCCAATTAACAACCACCAAATCCTAAAACCCTAGTTTTCAACTTCCGCTACTGGCAATTTCAAACTAAACCTAATAAAACCTAAAAACCTAAAACAGAAAGTAGAAGCAATTAGCAAAACCACCAGCATCAAATTCCCCTGGAAATGCAAGTACAGTTACAACAAACCGTGACAAAAACGCTTAAGCTAAACAAAACGGCGACGCATCTGAGATCCCGAGCCAGCAGAACAAAAACCTAGACTCCGAAACGGTACAGAATACAAATCAGGCAAAAAAAGCTAAAAGATCTTCCAACAGTAAAAAAACAAAACGCAATTAAAAACAAAGATCATTTCCTACGTATTTCGAACCAGCACAAACAATGCATTCCAGCTAGCATGAATTCGCGAAACTCGCATACACGCAATCGAACACGGAGAATAAAAAACGCAGTTATATCGACAATAATTAACTGTATGCGAACGAAAAGCAACGGGAGATCAATTGATACTTACAGTTAGAGAGTGAGTAATCGGTCCGGAGAGATAAATGGTAGAAAGAGAGAGAGTGAGTGGGGAGAGTGAAGGAGAAGAAGAAAGGTTAGAGAGGGCAAAGAAACAAAAAGTGAGAGAGGGTACTGCGAGTCTGCTACTGCTACTGCTACTGCTACTGCGGTCTTATGTTTTTATTGACTTTCTTCCCTCTCCTTTTCATTTATCCTTTTTTTTCTTACAAAGATTTCACTATATTCTGTTTTTAAATACTACTCATACCGCTTTTTAAACTTCTTCTTTTTTTTACTACAATTCTTCTAAACTTGCTACTATGACTTTTTTGGGTTAAAAGTGTGTCTCTAATCATAAATTTTCATTAGTTTATCAATTATAATATGATTATAGAATACTGTATTACATTCTTCGTGATGTATATCTTTTCAATATTTTTAAAATAATATTTAATTAAACATAGTATTTAAATATATTAACAGTCAAATCTATGTATTTTTTTAATTCATAAGGTCAAAATGAGAAATTGAAATAAATCAATAAAGGAGGTGTATAACACAATCCAATTAATTATTTATATTAATTGTTTGATTTTGTAAATCATATCCCACAAATGAATGTTAGTTGTTAGGTGATAAGTAAGAACATAATAATTAATACTCTAGTAAACATGTAAAAATCATCAGTAATATTTTCAAAAATTGTCAAAATCATTGTTTGTTTGGTGAAAAGTAAATATTTAGTTTTAATTTTAAAGATTATACAATTCATAATATCCGTGCAGCGGTGGAACTAGGGGGCGAGCCGGTGCGGCCGCCCCCAAACCTCCGGTGACTAGGGGTAATATACTCCCAGCCCCAGGCCAGCCCCTCCTCCAATTTCCTTCTAGTTCCGTCACTGCATCCGTGCACCTCCTGCACGGACAATATGTGCACGCCATTCTTTTCTTTTTTTGAAACATATGTGCACGTCATTCTTAAACCTACACGAATGATAAACTAAACATGTCTCAAAAAAAAAACTAAACACAGATTTAACATGTTTGTCTTAAACAATTTATAGGAAGGAGTCTTGAGAAATATAGTTATACTATCTCTAGTCCTCTATTTATGTTTCTCTTATTTCTAACATTTTTTCAAGAAGGTATGTTTGACCACTTATAGCTTTAATTAAATACGATAATAAATTATAAAATTTTACTTTTAAAAAATTACTCGTTAAGGAGAATTCAAAGACATCTCATACGATATCGTATAATTTTAAAGGTATACTCCCTCCGTCCCACTATAAGTGTCTGAGTTGACTTTTGGACACTATTCTGAATCAAAGTTTGACCGCATATT
>JAULKK010000006.1:3537165-3552963 GCA_032355705.1 Rubia peregrina
ACGTAGTTTCTAAATATTAAATTTTAATGTACCATTAATATCCGTAATTAAAGTTATTAATGGTCAAACATGGCCTGGGAAAGTTGACCAAAAAGTGTGCAGTTTGAACTGGGACGGAGGGAGTAGTCACGTTCTTTTTGACTGAAAATTTTAACTGAATTGAAACCTTCACAATTTAATACTCTATATGTCCCAAAATTATTGGTCTATTTACTTTTTCAAAGTCAAACTTGGTAAACTTTGATCCTAAATATAAAATTAATACATGTATAATAAAAATATCATGTGAGATATTGTTAGATTCATCTTAATATTGTTAAAAAATATCAATTTTTATGCGAAAATATTATACGTTGCTAGAGATATTGATGGTCAAACATGATCATTGGAGACCGTAAAAATGTAAATAGGTCAATAATTATGGGACTGAGGGAGTATACTTAAAGAATTGGAAAAAAAAACTTAAACAAGCAAATGAAAAAAAGAAAGGATTAATTTAAAATTTTAAACGGCTATTAACTTAAATCTTTCTGAACTCACTGGAGGATTTCCAAATTCTTGCACAATAATGAAACCAATATAAAAGTGGAAATTTCAGATTCATAATAATGCAAAGGGAAAGTTATACATGAAGAGTGAACATACAATCGAGAATCAAATTCAGAAACATGAAACAGCAAATTCATAGGACTCTGTTTCAAGCAGGAATAAGGTAAACAGAGAACTGGGTAATGGTCTCCACACCATCGGTAGTGTGCTGATCCTCATGGTGAAGGTCGGTTTCAATGGTGGCATGGCCCTTCGCCCCCTCGTACTTCCCAGTTCCCCCGATCACCGCCAGGTGAGATATCGGCGTCGCCGTCCTGTGAATCCCGAAGAAGCTGATCGAGTCATCAACGCCGCCGTGTTCGCCGCTGTGAAACATGGCGGTGAGGGCCAGGGTGTGGCTGGTGCCGTCGAGGGAGCTGGCGAGGTAGAACCCCTGCGCGCTGCCGAGCACGGCGGTGTCCAGCTCCCGCCCCTCCGTGATCTCGTTGTCCACCACCGTCACCGACCCGAACATGAGCTGCTGCAGCGTCAGCCCCGCCGGCAGCTGGCCGGCGGTGACAAAGGGCTGGTTGTTGGCGGCGTTCACGTTGTTGCCGCCGTTGCTGTTGGAGACGATGGTGTTGCCGTTGCCGTTGAGGCCCACGAGGGAGGGGATGTTGTTGTTGTTGATCACGCCGTTGAGGGTGTTGAGCGGAACGCCGCCGCTGATGGGGAAGATTTGGTTGTTGGCCTTGGAGAACGGGAGCCCGTTCGCGTCGGTGCTCGTTATCACTCCGGTCACAACCCTGCCGGACGGGTGGGACCCGCCGAGGATATCATGCATGAAGAAAGCCAAACTGGGGTGGTCGGAAGGAATTCCGGTTGCTGCTCCGGCTACTGCACCGGTACCAGTACCAACACCGGCAGCAGTGCCCGGAGGAACGACTGGACCGGTACCAGTACCGACACCGGCAGCAGTGGCCGGAGGGACGGTTGTACTTGGAGTTGCAACCGAACCTGGCCCTGCTGGGAGCGTAAGAGAGGGTGGTGGTAGAGTAGCGATCGTAGGGGCAGCGGGGGTGTCAGGTGGGAGAACCGGTGCTACTACGATGGGATCCTCGATGTCGGGGGTGGGATCGGGAATTGCTGCCGGAGAAGTTGCGGCAGGGAATGGCATTTGTGGGGTGTCCTCGTCTAGGATCCGGGCTGGGGTAGCATGGTAAAAGGAAATGGCAAGAAGGAAAAGGCAAATGAGAAGGAAATGCTTTGCCATATTTTGGTGCGAAGAGTGTAAGGTTTGTTTGGTTGAGAGAATTGTTTGAGTGTTGATTAAGGATGGGAGGATGAATGGGAATTTATAGTTACTGATTTGAAGAGGTGGTGAATGTTAAGTGGAGCTGATTGGATTGCATGGAGTTAGTAGTGTTATTATGCTCAAGAGATTAGTTAGTGTGTGTAGTGAACCTAATCCAAGAAGGTGGTTTGGGTTTACCCTCTAGGGTTTTGGCTTAGAGAATCGAGAACAATTGTTTATCTTTGCGGTGGCTAGTTGTTGATTTTCTTTCTATGAAAAATTTAAGTTGAAATAGTTTAAATAACGGGCTTTTCATGATTTTAATAAGAGGATTTAGGCTAAACTTGTAAATTTATGTCGATTTATACTACCGGTCCATTCTATTAGATTGATTATCTCCAGTTGTTCATTTCGATTTGGGTTAGAGGCATTTGCGCACATAAGGGGTGAATCCTTTACATATGTAGAAATGTATTTTTTATGGCTAAAAAAACAACCTGATTAAGTTTTCACCTTTAATTTAATGGAGTCGGAATGAATTTTTAGTACATGAGCTGTGCTTTTTAAAAAATTATTTTCTAGATTGCCTTGATGTTGATCAAAAAGTGTATTTGGATCAATGAGAAATGTCAAATTTGATATTGTTATCGTGACTTGTTCGAGTCGAGACGTCATCTCGAGTTGGTGTCGACACATGCACTGTTCTCCTTAATTAATATGCACTTCAATTCAATTTCATTAAATTTATTTCAGACTTTTAATAGAAATTTGATTTGATGGACTTTAATTTAACGTAGTCATATTATTAATTCTTAAAAATACATTTGTTATTGGTTTAGTTCAATTCAGTTCATGCAAATAAGCTCGAGACAACATGATCTCAACTCGGTAAATTTGAGTCGAGTTTGCTAGACGTTTGGCCAATATTATCACTTTCCCATCCGTAGTATTCCCATATAAACCATTGCTTAAAATTTAACCTTTATTATCTTCATTTAAAATCCTGATTGTATTGTGATAATAAAGGTTAAATTTTATATCCTGATTGCCTTCATCCGTAGTTCTTTGTAGGCGCATTTGAAGATGGAGAAGCATCTGCCGAGGAAGAAGAGGCAAAGGTAAACATCAACGAGCCCCCATCCTCAAGAGTACATAAACGTATCTCAAAATGGGTGTCCTCGATTCCTTCAGGGCAAAGGATACCTCCAAACGTAGATTTCCAATCAATGAAGCAGACGAATCCCTTGATAACTTTCCCCCAGGGTAGATCAGTTATTTTCTTAAAAGACCTTCATTCAGGGGTTTGCTTTCCATTCCTTCCCTTGTTCTCCAAACTCCTTAAAGAATTCCAAGTCAGCCCAACACATGTGCACCCTAATGTTCTAGTGGTTATAATAATGTTCTTGATAAGATTCCATGAATTTGTAATTAAGCCTAGATATAGATTGCCCCACTCATTATACTACGTACCCTATAGTAACAGATCCATAGTAATAGAAAACCATCACATTCACTGGGAGGTAAAAGAAACGGAAAGCCTTCGTCATTCCTTACCATTTGGGGTCAATGATGAAGTCGGGGGAAACAGATTACCTTTGACTGCACGAGATACAAGGTCCCCCAATGGAACTCGAACATAAAAGTTGAGTCTCTAAAGGATGGAGAGTACTCCTACTCTGGCTGTCTCGGAGATGATAGGAGACGTCAGCTAGCCTCGCCTCTAGGATATAATCCCAACAAGGCTATTGGTGGATTTATTTGGCCACCACAAATTTATGAAGAATATGTGTACCAAAAGCTACCAAAAGATAAAAGCATCTTCCAAATCACAAAAGCAAAAAAAAGCACTCGAGATCCCATATCAAGAGTCCCCCTCGAGACCTCTCCTATCAATTTTAAACCCACAGAAGTCTCCGAAGGTGTTGATGAGTTTTATTACTTAGTTTTTTTTTCTTCCGTTTCTTATTTCTAACCTTATTTTCCTACTTTTTCAGTGGGTCTTGGTTCGGCTTTACTTCCTCCCAAGAATGATGGTAACAAGGGTGGATCTACCCCCTCGAATCCCACACCTAAAGTAGGTGGTGGGATACCCCTCCAGGAGAAGAGGGGTGGTGAGAATACTGGTTCTTTGAGGAGGAACCAACTATATAAAGTAGACAACAGTGGTGGTCGGGTTCCACCTATTTTGCTGGAGGCCACTCTTTAACCTCCCTCATTGAATTCCCTAGTTATCTCCTCGGGTATTCTTGTCATCAATGAGAAGGCTCTTCAGCCATTTGGCTCGATTCCAGAGGTTGGTATGTATGTTTTTACATATCTATAACTTCACTCCTATTCTTTTCCTTGCAACTAATCTTCCTGATCATTCTATTATGCTTCAGGTGTCTGAACATGTCGGCGAGGTAGCCCAAACATTATCTTCCCTCTTGGAAGTGGTGGGTGCCAATTACAGTCTTATGGAGAAAAAACTCAAGGAAAAAATCTAGAAATTTCCAAGTTTTTAAAGGGCCTCAAGGTTGAGAAAAAGAAAAATCTTGGGCTTAAGGGTGACAAGCGGAAAGCTATGTTGAAGGAAGAAGATCTAGAACAAAGAGTTAAGGTGGATGAAGACCCAGAATCACATGTTTTACTCCTTGAGGCATTCCAAGAACAACTGCTAAATAGCAAGGAGCTGTTTGACTTCTTTGTTGAGCTCCCCGAGTTGTCTAAGCATCTTGGATGTAGCCTTTTGGACGAAAGGGAGTTGAAGCAAAGGCTAGGCTCTCGTATGTCCAAAGAGGATGCTAAATTTTTGGAATACCTCGTGAAGTCTGAGCTTGTGGAGGTCCTTGACTCCAAGTGAAATGGAGCGATCAAGGGAGGTGTGAGGTTTTCATTCTTCGACTTCCTAAAGGCTAGTGGACGCTTCCACACTGCCAATAACATATGAGCTCTTACTCCTAAGATACTGGCCACTGGTGTGGTTCCATAACCGGCCATAAAGGCTCAGACTCAACCTATTTTAGCTTATTTTGCCTATTTAGGGCAGGGGATGAAGTGTAATATTTGCCTATTTTGGCCTTTTCTTGTCATTCTTGTTATAACTAATGAAACATTCTGCTCATTGGTGATTCCTTACCCACCTTTTTCGTAGTGTAAAATCATTGGTAAGTCAACTGCAATGCACCTACAAAGAACTTTTAATTATTCAAATCGAGCTGAACGAAAGCAGCGGGCCTTTAATGAAGGGAATGCTAGACCTTGCTAAGGTAACTCAGAAAAGGATTCTCTTTGTGAGGAAAATCATTGTGTTAAAGAAGAGTTGGAATTATTTCATAAGGGTGATCACCCTTCCTTTAAGAGTTTGGCAAATGATTATACATATGAGGAGCATACCAAGGTGTTACCTCTCGAGGTTGTAGAAGATTGCGATCTCGCAGAGCAAGACTATCAAGAGACAGTACACCGCATCAACAACCAATTTGGATCCTTAAAGAGATGTTTGGCTGATGCTAATAGACTCCTAATTCTCAAGGCTCACCTCAACTTAAGTCGGACTGAAGCATATAGATATAAGTCCCAAGTTGCAGAGATAGTGAAGCTTCATAGGGTGGCCATGAGTGAGATTGAGAGGTTAGAAGAAGCCCTAGCCCCAAAAATGTACATCTACTGAAGAAGATCCCTTAGTGATCGAGTCAGTCCTTGCTGAGAATACTCGACTGTCGGAGGAAGTCAAGTCTTCGAGGTTGAAAATCAAAGAACTGGAGGAGCATGTTAATCTTCTTGATGTAAGCATTCGGGCTCATTCACTGTACCATGGAGTCGTCGGCCTGAAACTTATAGATATCAATTTTTTACCTAGATTTTTCCTGAGGGTTTACCATTATTGACTTGTTGATTTCCAAGTGGACACTCGAGGGACTGACATGGAAAAGACAGCCTCTAGCGCTATCTTGGAGTGGAATCGAGAGTTGAAAATTTGTGATCCTCCCCCCCTCAACTCGTCAACAATCCTTATCATTAAAGAAATTGGGATCTAAGAAATGAAATAAGGAAAGCGGATCTTCGAGCAATAAGAACGAACAAGTTTCCAAAAAATGAATTAGAGGCGAAGATGACCTTTCTAACCTTTCTCGTCAAAAGTCTAAATTAGATCCCTCCGAATACCCCAAGGAGGAAAATATGTGCTGTCGGAGTCAAGATGGAAAATCTTGAAAAAACTTGAACTCAGGTTGGTAAACCTAGGCAAATAAGTTATATAGATATATATTATTCGATGTATCGAGTGTATCAATGTTGTATGATTTGTACGATTCGTTAATTTTTCATAAATTATATAGATAGATCTTTCCATTAACTATGTTGTTTATTCGTTGCACACATTTATTTCCTGGCCCCTTGATCCTTTTTGTAAATTATGCATGTTTGCTTATCAGCAAAAAAAAAAACTAGGTGAATACACCGCAAGGATTGGAATAGAATTGAGTAGCTTATCATCTTTCTCCATCAATCATTCATTCATTAAACTAGGATATTTCTACATAACGAGTGTCGCTTATTAACATGTCACTCGTTCATCAACCTTACAATAGCTGGAACTATTACAAAGGGTTCAGCTTATCAGCATGTTACCCGTGTCATCAAGAGTATCGCTTATCAGCATTTCACTCAACCCTCTGCCTCAAGAGATGGAATTATTACAATGGTTTCAGCTTATCAGCATGTTACCCAAGTCCTCGAAGGGTTCAGCTTATCAGCGTGTTACCCATATCCTTGAAGGGTTCAACTTATCAGTGTGTTACCCATATTCTTGAAGGGTTCAACTTATCAGCGTGTTACCTATATCCTCGAGAGTATCGCTTATCAGCATACTGCTCTTACTTTCACAGCTGGTAATACTTCTTCAGATTGGTGATGTTTCATTTTTTGGGCACCCTTGCTCCATTCATAGATTCTAGGACATAACTACCTCCCAGATGTGCTTCCACCACCATGTAAGGGCCTTCCCAGTTGGCAGATAACTTCCCTTCAGGTTTAACGCGGCTTGGAACTCCAATTTCTGCTGGGATCACTGCTTCCGAGCCATACACTAGGCTACATGGTGTTTCACCAATGGCCAAAGATTCAGCCGTCCGGTATGCCTATAAAACATTGGGTATTTCACATATCCAGTTCCCATTAGCCCCCTCGAGCCTAGCTCTGATACCGTTCACTATTGTTCGGTTGGTTACCTCTACCTGGCCATTGGCTGGTGGGTGGTAAAATGTCGTTAATTTTTGCTGAATCTTGTATTCCTCGCACCATTTTTTAAACGGATCTTGGGCAAACTGCGTTCCATTATCTGTGATTACTATCCTCGGGATCCCAAAACGGCAAACAATATTCTTCCAGCAAAATGCAACGATCGTTTTCTCCTTTATATTTGCTAAAGGCTCAGCTTTGACCCACTTAGTGAAATAATCGATAGCCACAATAAGATATTTGAACTTCCCAGTGGCTTCCGTGAAAGGTCCTACCAGATCTATCCCCCATTTTATCGAATGGCATGAACTATGAATGTTTGTCATTTCTTATTGAGGAATGTGGATTAGAGGAGCAAGCTTCTAACATTGGTGGCAGGCTCGTATGTATCTATTTGCATCATCAAACATCACTGGCCAATAACAACCTGCTCGAATGAGCCTCATTTCCACTGATCGAGCCCCCTGGTGGCTACTACATATGCTCTCATGAACCTCTCTTATCAGATAATCATCCTTGTAAGGTGTGACACATCGAAGCAAAGGTTGCAGGTGCCCCATTCGTTATAAAATTCCATCCTGCAGCACATATCTTGGGTCTTTAGTCTTATCTTCCTAGCTCCAACCTCATTTCCTGGAAGAGCCCCTTCTCAAAGGTAACCTACGATGTCAGTCATCCGGTTTTTCTCCTCTTCTATAGCCATCACCATTGGTTCCTCGAAACTTCTTTTGCTCAGGGTTTCCATAAGTAGCTGTCTTTGAGACTAAGATCCCAAATATGAGGAGACGAGCTTACTTAGAGCATGTGCTTTATGATTTTCTTCTCTTGGCACCTGTGTTAAAGAGTATGATCTGAAACCTTTCAAACGTTGTTTTACCATCTTTGAGTACTTTTTAAAATTTCGTTCCCTGACCTTCACCTGCTGAACCACAATTTGAGAATCACTATAAACTTCTAGCTCCCCCACCTTCAGCTCTTTAGCCAATCGCAGACCCGTTATCAGAGCTTCGTCCTCAGCTTCATTGTTTGTGGCCTTAAACGCAAAGTGCAGCGCATACGGGTAATCCTTACCATTGGGACTAGTGAGTAGTACTCCAGCCCCGCTTCTCCCCGAATGCGAGGAACCGTCTACATACAACCTCTATACTTCTTTTCTTTCAAAGGCTTTCTCTTTAATCTCACATTTGAGTTGAATTGGTTCTGAGGTTTCCACTATGAAATCCGCCAATGCCTGACCTTTGATGGCATTTCTTGGTTGGTATTGAATATCATGTTCTCCTAATTCCACTGCCCATTTCATCATCCTACCCGAAACCTCTGGTTTTAATCAGATCTGCCTGATTGGGTAGTTAGTAAGCAATACCATCGTATGCCCCTGGAAGTAAGGAGGCAACCTCCGTGCTGCGTGCACCAAAGCCAGAATCAACCTCTCGAGAGCTGTATACCTCATTTTCGGCCCTTGTAAAGCTCGACTCACATAGTAAATGGGATGTTGTTTCCCTTTCTTCTCCTTTACTAGTACTGCACTGATTTCCATGGACGAAGAAGAAATATATAAGAACAACGTTTCACCTTTCCTGGTTTCATAAGAGTAGGTAGTACCCGCAAATGCTCCTTCAACTGTTTGAATGCTTCCTCGTACTTCTCCTTCCATTCGAATTTCTTTGCCCTTCAGAGCACATCAAAGAAGGGGAGGTGCTTCTCTGCCCCCTTCTAGAGGACTCCACTTAAGGCTGTCAGAGATAGGAGTGGGCGTCGATTCGTTTTAATCGATTCATGTCATTCAATTTTGCCCCTAAAAAGTTTAAAATTGAATTTGACCCGAAATTATCGAAACCGAATTCGGTTTCGGTTTAAAACCGAATTCAATCCAGGCATTTCAAAAAGTCGTAATACCCCTCACTCCAAACTCTGTCTTCTCTTCATTTCCCCCAGCCCTGCACTAGGGAGCTGCATCTAACTCCACTTAGGGTTTAAGCTCCGACACCCACCGACATGTATCTCTACAGCCTCACGCTCCAACGCGCCACCGGCATGGTGTGCGCCATCAACGGTAACTTCTCCGGCGGCAAGGTCCAGGAGATTGTCGTCGCCCGCGGCAAAATCCTGGATCTCATCCGCCCCGACGACAACGGTAAGCTCCAAACCATGCTCTCCGTCGAAATTTTCGGAGCTATCCGCTCCCTAGCTCAGTTCCGTCTCACCGGAGCTCAGAAAGACTATATTGTAGTCGGGTCGGATTCGGGTAGGATTGTGATTCTGGAGTATAACAAGGAGAAGAACTACTTCGATAAAATTCACCAGGAGACTTTCGGCAAGTCCGGCTGCCGGAGAATTGTTCCCGGCCAGTACGTAGCGATTGACCCCAAGGGCAGGGCTGCCATGATAGGGGCGTGTGAGAAGCAGAAATTAGTGTATGTTTTGAATAGGGATACCGCTGCTAGGCTAACTATTTCGTCGCCGTTGGAGGCGCATAAGAGTCATACTATTACTTATTCTATATGTGGTGTTGACTGTGGCTTTGATAACCCTATGTTTGCTGCTATTGAGCTCGATTACGGGGAGGCTGACCAGGACCCTACCGGTCAGGCTGCAAGTGAAGCGCAGAAGCATTTGACGTTTTACGAGCTGGATTTAGGGCTTAATCATGTGTCTAGGAAGTGGTCTGACCAGGTTGATAATGGTGCTAATATGCTTGTGACTGTTCCTGGAGGTGGGGATGGTCCCAGTGGTGTGCTTGTTTGTGCCGAGAATTTTGTTATTTACAAGAATCAAGGCCACCAGGATGTCCGTGCTGTGATTCCAAGGCGGGCAGATTTGCCGGCTGAGCGTGGGGTGTTGATTGTTTCTGCTGCTATGCACAAGCAGAAGTCCATGTTTTTCTTTCTGTTGCAAACTGAGTATGGGGATATCTTTAAGGTGACGTTGGATCATGATAATGATAAGGTTAAGGAGTTGAAGATTAAGTACTTTGATACTATTCCTGTTACTTGTTCATTGTGTGTTTTGAAGTCGGGATTTCTTTTTGCTGCTTCAGAGTTTGGAAATCATGCTTTGTATCAGTTTCAAGCGATTGGAGAGGATCCGGATGTGGAGGCTTCATCTGCCACTTTGATGGAGACGGAAGAGGGTTTTCAACCTGTATTCTTTCAGCCTAGGAAGCTCAAGAACCTGGTTAGGATAGATCAAATTGAGAGCCTGATGCCAATGATGGACATGAAAATTGTCAACCTTTTTGAGGAAGAAACACCTCAGATATTTACACTCTGTGGGCGTGGTCCTCGCTCCTCACTACGCATATTGAGGCCCGGATTAGCTATCAGTGAAATGGCTGTCTCACAGCTTCCTGGTGTTCCAAATGCTGTGTGGACAGTGAAGAAGAATGTAACTGATGAATTCGATGCTTATATTGTTGTCTCATTTACTAATGCTACCCTAGTCCTTTCGATTGGCGAGACTATTGAAGAAGTTAGTGATAGTGGGTTTCTTGATACTACACCATCCCTTGCTGTTTCTTTGATTGGTGATGATTCTTTGATGCAAGTTCATCCCAGTGGCATTAGGCACATTAGAGAAGATGGTCGTGTCAATGAGTGGAGAACGCCAGGGAAGCGAACAATAGTTAAAGTTGGGTATAACAGACTTCAGGTTGTTATTGCCCTGAGTGGAGGAGAGCTAGTATATTTTGAAATGGACATGACTGGCCAGCTGATGGAGGTTGAGAAGCTTGAAATGTCTGGAGACATTGCTTGTCTGGACATCGCTCCTGTACCTGAAGGAAGACAGAGGTCTCGTTTTCTTGCAGTTGGATCGTTTGACAACACTATTCGCATCTTGTCATTGGATCCTGACGACTGCATGCAGGTCCTCAGCTTACAGAGTGTATCTTCACCACCCGAATCTCTTCTATTCTTAGAAGTTCAGGCTTCTATTGGTGGAGAGGATGGTGCAGATCATCCTGCTAACCTCTTTCTTAATGCTGGTTTGCAAAATGGAGTCCTTTTCAGAACAGTGGTGGATATGGTGACTGGGCAGCTCTCAGATGCCCGCTCTCGGTTTTTGGGACTTAGGGCGCCTAAGCTATTTTCTATTATTGTGAGAGGTCGCCGTGCAATGCTTTGCTTGTCTAGTAGACCTTGGCTTGGTTACATACATCAAGGACATTTCCTACTGACACCTCTTTCTTATGAAACTCTTGAGTATGCTGCCTCATTTTCATCTGATCAGTGTGCAGAAGGTGTAGTTGCTGTTGCAGGAGATGCCTTGAGGGTTTTTACTATTGAGAGATTGGGAGAAACTTTCAATGAAACCTCTATTCCTCTGAGGTACACTCCTAGAAAGTTTGTGATTCAACCTAAGCGGAAGTTGTTGGTTATAATTGAAAGTGATCAAGGAGCCTTTAATGCTGAGGATCGCGAAACCATGAAAAAGGACTGCTTTGAAGCTGCTGGAATGGGAGAAAATGGAAATGCAGAACAAACAGAGAATGGTGGCGAGGAAGAAGAGGCTGATCCTCTCTCTGATGAGCAATATGGTTACCCAAAAACAGAGTCTGATAAGTGGGTATCTTGCATCAGAGTTCTTGATCCTAGAACCACCCAGACCACTTGTCTTCTAGAGCTTCAGGATAATGAAGCAGCTTTCAGTGTTTGCACTGTAAATTTTCACGACAAGGAGTATGGAACTCTTTTAGCTGTGGGTACAGCAAAAGGCCTACGCTATTGGCCCAAAAGATCCATTGAAGCGGGATATATACATATATATAGGTTCAAGGAAGACGGGAAGGTCCTTGAACTTCTGCACAAGACCCAGGTGGATGGCATACCCCTTGCGCTATGTCAATTCCAAGGAAGGTTGCTTGCTGGGATTGGACCTGTGCTTAGATTATATGATTTGGGCAAGAGAAGGTTACTCAGGAAGTGCGAGAACAAGCTGTTTCCTAACACGATAACATCCATTCATACATACCGTGACCGGATATATGTTGGTGACATTCAGGAGGTATGCCATGCATCTAATTCAAGTGTTCTGTATTGTTGCATGTGATGTAAACATTAATCAATTTCTTAGGTGATGAAATAAATAACAAAATGAATTTTAATGACTGCTTTTGCTACATCTTACTCGGTGCTATAAATAGAACATTAATGTTGAGTGTGCTAAAGATATTGTAGAGCACGAGGGATTAGTTGACAGGAACAAAAAGTTGGGCTCTCCTGATTTTGTTCTTCATATATCAAGAAAAATAGTTCATACCATGCTTAAGATGTGTCTGTCCGTGTAAGTCATTATTTGTCTCTCCTGTAAGTCATTATTTATACTCCCTCTGTCCTTGATTAAATTGCACGGTCTCCAACTCTCACGTTTGACCTTTAATATATTTAACTACGTATAATATCGGCAAACAAAAAGTTACTCTTTATAAACTACTTGTTATGACGAATCCAACAATATCACACATAACAATATTATTATTCATATATCTATTCAAATATGTAGTCAAAGTTTTCTTAGTTTGACCAAATCTTGGATTTTGTGCTCTTTAATCTGGGACGGACCGACGGAGGGAGTATCTATATGTGAGCATGAATTGAGCATCATCTCTTGTAACTTTAGTGATTAGTTATGACCTTGTACTCGTGGTATTTTGCTCACTCTTTTCTTTTCTGCTGGGTACAGTAATTTCACTACTGCAAGTACAGGCGTGAAGAAAATCAACTATACATATTTGCTGATGATACTGCTCCCAGATGGCTTACTTCAGCAAGTCATGTAGATTTCGATACCATGGCAGGTGCTGATAAGTTTGGCAATATATACTTTGTGCGATTGCCACAGGATGTCTCAGATGAGATTGAGGAAGATCCTACTGGTGGTAAAATTAAGTGGGAGCAAGGCAAATTGAATGGAGCTCCCAACAAAGTTGAAGAGATTGTCCAATTCCACGTTGGAGATGTGGTGAGCTGCTTGCAGAAGGCCTCTCTAATTCCAAGTGGTGGAGAGGGCATTGTCTACGGGACCGTCATGGGGAGTGTTGGTGCACTTCTTCCATTTACGTCCCGTGATGATGTAGATTTCTTCTCTCATTTGGAGATGCACTTGAGACAGGAGCACCCTCCTCTTTGTGGCCGAGACCACATGGCTTACAGATCTTCTTATTTCCCGGTTAAGGTAATCTTTGTGTTCATTTGATCATTTGTTATCTTTAATGTGGCTGGAATGGGTGTTCAGATAATCTTATATTGTTAGCAAGTTTTCGGTAATCTTTAGATATATCAGCATAGTCCTTTTGCTTGTTTGACAGTGCTCCTGAATTGTATGCTCACATTCTGTTAGTTATGTATGCTTCTAAAATCATGCTATATTGTTTTGATGGGGTCAAGTTATGGTAGTTTAATGAACCTATTGAGAATCGAAGAACTGATGCAAAATCTGCATGCAAGCCTGTCTCTATTTTTGATGGGGTCATTGCTGGTCGCTCTTCAACAGGCCATGATGCAGCACCAACGGAGCGTAGGTTTAGAACGGATCTTAGGGTTGGAACTTGGCTTTAGGGTAGAAAAAGTATGAGTTTATGGCTGTAGTGTAGAGGAAAAATCTGCGGAAAATCAAGAAACTAAGGATAAATTTAGGAATCACTCCTAAACCCTCGGCGTCACACCTCGGGGTCTTCTAGGCGTCACAACTAAAAGTTAAGTTGCGTCACACAACTCATCATCACGATGTAAATCACAAGAAAATTTATTAATCTCTATCTATTCCTCCGTGAGGATACATTATTTATAGATAGAAAAGTAAATCCTAATAAGAAACGGATTCCCTTCCTGTTTTCCTAAACCAGAATGAAAACAAATTCCTAATGTTAAAAGGAATTAATAAAAACTATTCTTAAAATAACTAACACATTCTGAAAATAAAAACTAACAAATAAAAACCTTCTAAAACCATGAAATACTATTCCCGGTTACTGTTCATGTTATTAGTATTCTTGAAAACAAACTACTTAATTCCTATTCTCATTCCTCATCACTTGTCTTAAAAGTTTGTGCAAAAAGCAATTCGGAACTTTAAAGTGGGATGGAGGGAGTAGATAAACAAGGGACATATGGAACATACATTTCGGTTTTTTGGCTAGGTTTACACATAAAAAATTGTTTACTGTAATTTAGATTTATAAGGGTTTCTTAAATCTGTTTTCATAAATCCCATTTTAGTGTTCTTATGTCATTAGGATTTAGGGTTTAGGGTGTCTCTATCTTTTTTACCAGCTTGTAAAGTAAAAAACTTCTAGCCATTCAGTCAAAGCTCTTTTATTCTAATCAAGAATTTTTATTTTTCTGTTTAGATGAATTGCATAGGGGTTTCGGAAGTTAATCTTGCATAATAATATTTTTGACCTTTGTAAATTGTGAAAAGACTTCGTCTGAATTATATAATGCAGCTCACATTATTTTTAAGGGATGGTTTTTATTTATTTTATGCTTTATTTTTATGATTTCCATTCCCATTTATCTCCTTGACCTTTGCCAGCTCTGCAGGTTAGCGTGGATGGGATGCTTTGCTGCACAATTTCATCTGATCGATCAGTAAAAGTATATGATGTTGTCAATTATGACATGATGGCCATGATACGTACCCCTTTTGTGCCTGGTTGTGTAGAGTGGGTTTATAAACAAGGAGATGTCAAGGCCAAACTGGCTATCAGTGATCGAAACTCCTCTGCTGTTCATGTATATGATGTAAGATCTGGTACAAATGAACCCATCGTTTCTAGAGAGGTACCATTCTAGTCTGACTCTCTGATAAAATGTCATTTACTCCTTTTCTATGTATTCACATGTTAGGAACATATGCTGATGGTTGCTCTAACTTTTTCGTCCAGATACACTTGGGGTCAGTAAAAGTAATGAAGTTCAATCCTGTCTTTGACACGGTGATATCTGCAGATGATAGAGGAATAATTGATTACTGGAATCCCATGTCATTGAAGTTCCCAGAGGATGGGTATGAATTTATGACTATTGACTTTTGGACTCTTCATATATGACTTTCTTTGTAAATAATTATCCACTAATGGTGATAAAAAATGACAGCATCTCAGTCTATCTGCTCATGTTATCTTAATAAATTAAATACAAATTAAGAAGCTTTAATTTTGTATGAGTTCAGTGTTTTTGATATTTATCTTGACAGTACAGAATCTACCATTTTCCATTTTCCAATTTGTTTGCAAAAAAGATTGATGGCCTATTTACAGTTGACATGTATTATGTATCTCTAGTTAAACCCTACATTTCGGATTAAAGTTTAGTACTTTTTATTTGTCATTTTAGTGGTTTCCAGCTAATACCTTTCAGTTCTTCCTTCTTTGTGCAATGCAGGGTTAAGTTTCAATTGAAAAGTGACACTAATCTATTTGAAATGGCAAAATGCAAGACTACAATTTCTAGTATTGAGGTAATATGCAATTGCTGTTTTATCCAGGTTTTAACATACAGCCAAGAGAGCATGCCACTTCTTATAAACTTTGAGCTGCATACTCTCAGTTCAGATGTCTTCCATTAAAAAAATGTGAAGGATTTATCGGTTTAAGTCTTCTTGTTCCAAATAAAGACCCACTAGTGGTGTTCTCTTAATTTTCAGGTAAGCCCCGATGGTAAGCAGTTTTCAGTTACATCACCTGATCGAAGGATTCGTGTCTTTTGTTTTAGAACAGGCAAGCTTAGGCGAGTTTATGATGAATCTCTTGAGGTACT
>JAULKK010000006.1:3612652-3624587 GCA_032355705.1 Rubia peregrina
ATTGGATTTCAACCCCGAGCGCTCGATATGGTTTTTTGTCCCTTAGGCGCGTGTATACTCGAAGGGGATTTCGACCCCGATCATTTGACAAGGGTTTTTTATCTCTTAGACGCTCATATATGCAAAGGGTATTTCTATCCCGAGCATTCAACATGGGTTTTTATCCCTTAGACGCTCATGTATGCTAAGGCAATTTTGACCCCGAGCATTCGACAAGGGTTTTCGTCCCTTAGATGCTTATGTATGCGGAGGGAATTTCAACCCTGAGCTTTTGAAAAGGGTTTTCTTCCTTAGATGCTCATGTATGCATAGGGGATTTTGACACTGAGCGTTTGATAAGGGTTTTGTCCCTTAGGCGCTCATATATTTTTGAAGGGGATTTTTAACCCCGAGTGTTCTGCTAGCCACGAAGGCCTTTTAATTATTTACAAAGGTTTTTATCCTTGGCGCTTATACACATAAAGGGGGGATTTTGACCCCGAGCTGTCAATAGGCCGCAGAGGCCTTTTGAGTTTGTACAAGGTTTTTATCCTTGGAGTTCATACATGTAAAGGGGATTTTGACTCAGAGCGGTCAACATGTCACGGAGGTCATTCGAGTTTTTGATGTTTCATATTAAGGAGAGTGAGGGATTTACACCTCCTCAAATTATTATTTGTTCTTGTACTTAGTAGAAAATTGGAATAGTTTAAGGAAACACACTTGAATAGATAGGTAATAAGAATTGGGAACTTCTTTCGACTTACATCAAGTATTTCCATCGAAGGTGTTCCTTATCCTATAGTTATTTTTGGGTAAGCTACTCCCTGGCCTTTCCGGACCTGCTGAGATTTAGGGGTGTAGTACCTCCAAAGGTTCGAGACATTTAATCTGCGAGTAATCGACTCACCTTGGGGTGATTCCAGCACATAGCTGCCTCCAAGGTATGCCTCGACGAATCGGTAGGGTCATTCCCAGTTTATTTCCAATTTGACTTTTGGTTCCCTTCGATTTTTTTTCCATATTTCTCCTCATTACGAGGTCTCCTGGAGATAACTAGATTTTTTGGACCCTTCGGTCATGATACCGCTTGATTTTTTTCCTTCACCTTGGCCTCGTGGAGGGAAACCTTTTTTTCCTCGAGAAGGTCCAGGTCCAAATGATGCTACTTATCATTGACCTCCTGGTTTTCATTGCTTATAGCAAACCTTTGAATCGCAACAAATCCGAGATACCCTTTCTTTGGTTTATCAGAATCGCAACAAATCTTCAATCATGTCTCTTTGGTTTTAGGCTCTCAATATTCACAAAACGGGTATTGTCCCTGATCTTCATCTGAAATTTGAATCTATTTTTGAGCAACTATCTTCTATGGGTGCTCCAGTCTCAAATGACGACCAATTTCTTTGGTTTGTGACTGCTCTTGGTGCTGAATTTAGATATTTTAGTGCTCCTTTTGTTCATGTTTTGCCAACTCCATATTATATTGATGTTGTTGCTCAAGTCAAGGACCACTAGGCTTTTCTGGCTTTTCTGGTTAACCTGCACGGTACACACGTTCAAAGGATTACTCCGGCCATGTTTTCCATTTCTGCTTCTTCAAACGACCACACGTGGGACCATGCACTGGCGGCGGCAACGCATGACGGCGGTGCATTTGCCTCACGCGCTGCCTGTGGGGGTCATTTCTTCGACTATCGGGGTGTCAAGAACTCCTGGCATCCTTATAACCATGTTCATGATGATTGTGGATCTGGATCAACCCTTCTATGCCAATGATGTGGCAAATGAGGTCATGTTGCTTCCCGTTGCTTTTGTATCACCCCTCGTCCTTCCGACTCCACATCTTGCCCAATAATTTCAGTCATCCTTACAGATTGAACCAGCGACTATCACCTCATATTGGTATATTGACTCGGATGCTACAAACCATATGAGTTCCTCATATTCCGCTCTTGAGAGTGTCACACCATACTCTGGTAACACTTGTGTATCTATTGGCAATGGTGATTCTATTCCTACTTTGCGCTTATCTGATGTCTTGAGTGTGCCTGCGATCACCAAGAATTTATTATCTATTAGTAAACTTACTAGGTATCTTGGTGTTCTAATCACATTTGATGATCGATCTTTTATTATTCAGCACAAAGTAACCAAGGTAGTTATGGGCAAAGGTCACTGTGAAAACGGCTTATATATGTTGGATCAAGGTGAAGAGGCTCTAGATTCTTTTATTAAGCAGTCTAAGAATAGGGCATCTTTTGAGTTATGGCAAGCTCGGTTAGGACATGTGTCCAACAACATTATTTCTCTTTTGATTAAGAATGACACTTTATTTGTTTCATCTTTATTGCCGAAACCTCACACTTGTGCTCCTTGTGTTATGGCGAAAGGTCACAAATTGTCTTTTGTTGAGATTATAAACATGCTATGAATGTTTTTGATTTGATTCATTGTGATTTATGGGATCCTTCACCTGTCTTATCTAGAAATGGATTCTCTTATTATGCTTTGTTTATAGATGACTACTCACGTTTCTCTTGGTTTTATCCCCTTCGCCGGAAATTTAATTTTGCTGACATTTATATGCAATTTTAGGCCTTTGTTAAAAATCAATTCTCATCTCGCATTAAGGTTTTTCAGAGTGATGGTGACACTGAGTTCCGTAACACTCGGCTTCGTACTCACTTTGCATCAAAGGGGATGCATCTTCAAATTTCTTGTCCCTATACGACTGAGAAAAATGGGATTGCTTAGAAAAAATATTGTCATGTTTCTGAGATGGGGTTCTCTATGTTGTTTCACTCCCATTTACCTATATCGTTTTGGGATGATATTTTTTTGGAAACGGTTCACACTATCAATCATCTTCCCACATCGGTTCTTGATGGGGCTACACCTTATGGTCTTCTTTTTTAATGGGGTTCTATTTATTCTAACTTCCATCCCTTTGGTTGTCGGGTCTATCATTTTGTTAGCCCTTATGCCAAGCATAAACTGTCACCACAGAGTCTCCCTTGTATGTTCATTGGCTATAACTCGTAATACAAAGGTTCTCAGTGCTTGGATACCACCAGTGGTCGAGTTTATATTTCTCGGCATGCTCACTTTGATGAGTCATGCTTCCCCTTCTCCCCTCTTTCTTCACTCGCCTCTCCATTTTCTTCATTGGATGTCTCTTCCTTCCTTGATCCTTCTGTCCCTGACTTTCCACCAGTGGTTTTATCACCATCCTCGTAGCCACATGCTCCATTTTCTCTTATGATTCAGATTCTCATATTCCGATCCTTCCAGCTGCTATTTCTAGGTACCACCAGCTACTCTTCGGCTGCCATTTTCTCCTCTTTTGGACGTTTCCAGTTCTTCCTACTTTATGCCTGATTCTGATGGCTCTCCTGATATTTTTCCCGCTCATCCTCATCCTATGGTCACTCGAGCTCGTGATGGCACGAAACAGCCCCGTAGGTTTGGTGGTTATGTTGTCACTAGTCTTCTAGCTGCTTTTCTTGCTAAGTCTGAGCCCAAGGACTATCATGCTGATCTTCATGACCCAAAATGGGTCGATGTCATGGATGCTGAGATGGATGCTCTTTGTCATCAACACTCTTGGAATTTGGTCCCTCGTCCTTTTAATGTTACTATTGTTGGCTCCAAATGGGTGTTTCGTTTGAATACCAGACATATGGTTTCTGCAAATTGTCATAAGGCTCGTCTTGTTGCTCAGAGAACTGTCAAATCCCCAGCTTTGACTTTGATCACACATTCAGTCTTGTGGTTAAAGCATCTACGGTCCGTACTTTTCTCGTTATTGCCACTATGCAGAAATGGCATTTTCGTTAGCTTGATATCAAGAATGTCTTTCTAAATTGTGCATTGTTTGACAGGTTTGGTACCTATCTTCGGGACCTTGGTTTTGTTTGCAGCATGGCTGACACATCTTTTTTTTATCTTCTCTCGTGATACTGTTTTTCTTTACTTGTTGGTTTATGTTGATGATATAATTCTTAAGGGGAATGACTCTACTACCATTCACCAGTTTATCACTCGTATTGATCAAGAGTCTTCCATTAAGGTCCTAGGTTATCTGCATTATTTTCTTGAACTTGAGGTTTCTTCCACTTCCACTGACATCTTCTTGGGTCAGATGAAGTATGCTCGTGACATTCTTTGTCATGTGAGGATGACGGGTGATGCTCCTATTTCTGCTCCATTTTTGCCTTTGTCTCAACTCCATAGCACTTCTAGTGAGCGGTTCACCAATCCTACTCTTTATCGGTCCTTGGTCGGTGCCTTATAGTAGCTCACCATCACGCACCTTGATTTGACTTTTGCAGTCTATTATGTCAGTCATTTCCCTCAGGATCCTCGTGATAATCATTTTACAGCAGTCATTCGGATTCTTCGCTATGTTAGTGGTACTCTTCATTTTGGATTGTCCCTCAGCACTGCTAGTTCCCCCGAGGTATTAGGATATTCATATGCTGATTGGGTTGGTTGTCTTGGGACTCATTGCTCCACTTTTCTTCCTTGGTGGGAATCTTGTCTCATGTAGTGCCGAGAAATACCCTACTATTTCTCGCTCCAGTTCTGAGTCTGGGTATCGTGCTTTGGCTAATACTGCCGCTGATGTGGTTTAGCTATCTCATTTGCTTCATGATCTGAGCTTTTCACTTTCTTGGTTGCCTCTCTTATTATGTGAAGACAACATCGCCATTTTTCTAGGCCATAATCTGGTTGCACAAGTACGCCAAACACATTGACATCGATTATCACTTTGTCCGGGAGTTGGTCGCATTACGACGGAATTGACGGTGGATCCTAAAAATAAAATTACATTAATACTTGGACAACATTTCTAAATAAATTTTTATTAGATCCAAACGGTTTCCTTTAAAAAATACTTGTGATGTAACACCGCACATTGTGCGGTTAGCTGAATAATCATTTGTATTACTCCCTTCATCACATCTCTATTTTCACTTGTAAAAATTAAAACCTCTATATGAACTCTATTACTTATTTCAGAATAATGCATTGATAAATTAAAAGCTCCATGTCCATCAGTTGTATCAGCAGCAAGGCAAAGTCCATAGCCGTATAACAGGTCTTACTTACTTCATTACCCCATCTACCTTTAGGTATTGTCACTTTTAGCTTTGAGATTAGTAGGTCAGTAGTTAATCTTACCATTTAACTATTCTGATGATGTGTTGAAAAGATCAACAACTCTTTTAAATTGACTCTCACCAATAATTCGTGTACTCTAAAATTCATTAGACATGTGGTTGAGCAAGGTAAGAAAATCTGAAAATTGTGTCATCAAGCATGGTTTAGGCTCAAGGAAATGTAGATAAAAGACAAAATAAAAATCTCTCTGCTATAGAAAATACAATTGAATCATTTAAAAGACCGGACTTCAGTTGTGAAATAAAACTGCAAATAAACTAAGGTTACTTAGTTAAACTGGTTCATGTTCTAGTTTCCATATAAATTGCATATATCATAACAATGCATTATGATCCTGATGCACAAACCACAAGCTCCAGGTTAATATCTATTCCTAAAGCTTCCAAAACATTAGCACTCCCACGAGCAGGAGAATGGATCAATTACCTTGCTGAAACAATAAAACAAACTCATTTTTTCTTAGAATACACATAACCAGCGACAAAGTAAACAATATGTGCAGCAACTTTAGCACCAGTGAAAATGTTCACCATGTTAGCCCCATCGCCTCTAGTCTGAACCATCAAATCCTCTGATCCTTCCATCATTTTTTCATCGCTCTCGCAAGTCCTGCAATATGCTAGTTTTTCATTACGCACGTAAATATGTTATTGAGTTTCAGATATCTGGTTATTATGCAGATTAGTAAACAGTCAATTAGGCTCATCTTATGCATTTCAATTTGTGTTGAGTATAATAATTGAAAGGATTAAATATAAACTTTCCACATGCAAGGAGCTGAAAATGCAAATCATAACTTGATCAATCATCATTAAGGAATCCAGGATCTGCAATGAAACCATTGATGAAGGCCAGTGAAAAATGTTCTTCTGAGGTCAATATGTTAGGATCATGTGTAGTTTCAATAGTCTTCGCAGGTTCAATCTTCTTAAGAGCTTAGAGATGTCTTTCCTCTTTCCTCGTTGCCTAATATTGTGGAGGACAAATGAAAATTAAACAGAAAAAAACTGCATTTCATAATTTGCTGCCAATTAAACTCTTTTCTACATTCATCGGGGTGTGTAGATATTGAGCTACATGAGGAACGCAAGCAAGTCATTTCTTTTACCAGTAGAGAACACACAACTTAACCACACATACAACACAAGCAAGCCAGTAGAAATTTTAATGACTTCTAAAGCTTCAATTTCATAAGTTGCCCCATTTAATCATTGTTTTACATACAACATGCTCTATAGAAATGTTAAAAACACATACGAACACACTGAACCTATTATATTTTAGGACAAATTTGAAGTAACAAAAGCAAGAAAAACAGGGAATTTGTTCACCTTCTCCAATTTGAAAGGATATTTTCTTCAGTAGTCATTCTCTTCAAATCCCTCTTCAGTAGTCTTTAATACATGAAGAATTTTGTCTCGCCCTCCGCCTCCTTCTCCGGATTATGCACATGTTCCTGCTCATTCTCCACCTCCCCTCATACAGCCCCCTCTCATTCTCCAAAATCTGAAGCAACTCTGCCACAATCAACCCGCACAATTATCGCAGCGGGACAAAAGACCCAATTTGATTAGTAGAAGAAATACTGTAAGTGGAATTCAAAGATAGAGAGATAGGGAGGGTGAGTTCTTCACATGGCTAACATGAGGGGAAACCGACAACGAATCTGAAAATCAGGGGGAAAAAGGAAAGGGAAGAGCGGAGAACTGTTTGAACCGAGAAGGACTATAAAAACAGCGTCATTTTGAACAGCCACGTGAAAATCACAGGTAGAGTCACATGGCTGGAAAAACGTGAAGGATTAGAGCATTACATCGCGTGTAAAAAGTCAAAAATATCCCTGAACGACCATTTGTATCAACATAGGGAAGAAATGATTTCTTTTCCAGTTTACCGGGGGATTAAGATCCATTTGGACAATATTTATCCCTTCTACCGTCTGATAGAGCCTAAGAGCATGTGCAGTGGTGGTTTCTTAATTTTAAAAACCGCTCTAGAAATCGAAAACACTCACAGTGATGATTTCTAGACCGATTTTTAGTTTAAAAAACTGATCCCTAGACCAGTTCCCTGACCATGCGCCAACACACGCACATGGCCTCGGTCCAGAACCCATGCGCCAACACACGCACATGGCCTCGGTCTAGAACCCATGCGCCAGCCTTTGTTGACCGCTAGGTGGGACGCGTGTCGGCCGGTCTGTGCCCCACGCGTCCCACCGATTCAAAGCCCTTTTAAAAAAAATCGGCCATTTTCCTATTATTTAATTTCACCCCTTTTCCTATTATTTAATGTCATTACAAACCATTTTTTTAACGATTGAAAATTACGAGGTATAAATTTTACATTCAACTTATTTTGGGTGAGCAAATCTAATTAAATTAAAAGTTAATGGTAAAATTAATGAGTAGGATAGAGAGAATCAAATGAAGTCAATGAATAATACAAAGTAGTTTCTTATCAATGTGGAGAAGAAAATTGATAGTTTTTAAAATGGTTTCTTAAAGTTAGGTGAAAGAGAGAATAAGAAAAATAATATATTTAATTGATAAGAAATCGATAGCAATTTCTACCACTAAACATGGTCTAAAAGTTAAATTAGTCTTGAAATTTTGTGCAAGAAGTTAACAATTTGGACGTAACTCTCTTCCCCACCACTCCATAGCCACACCAACCAGTCAACTACCCGCCACACCTCTATTTATTCACACTCACAAGCAAGCACTGATTATTTCTCAAAACTGCACACTTTTCACCGTGTCAGTGTGTGAAGAAGATGAGCACGTCAATCTCCGTCTCCGAGGTTCAGGTCGAGAGCTTCGTGTTCCCGCCGGCCGTCAAGCCACCCGGCTCCAATGCCACTTTTTTCCTCGCCGGCGCAGGTTACAATTCCATTCTCCGAAAGCTTAATTCTTCTTCTCTCGTCGGTTTAATAGTTTTCTAAACCGCCGCCGCAGGGGAAAGAGGAATGGAAATCGGCGGCAAATTCATCAAGTTCACGGCCATCGGGGTGTACGTGGAGGAGTCCGCCGTGCCGCTGCTCTCCGTCAAATGGAAGGGCAAGACGGCCGAGGAGCTGGCGGATTCCGTCGAGTTCTTCAGAGACATCGTAACCGGTAAAGCTTCTGATTAAACGATTGCGGTGATCTCCGTTAGATTGACGTTGAATCTGACGGCGTGTTGTTCAGGTTCGTTTGAGAAGTTCACGCAGGTGAGGATGATCCTGCCATTGACGGGTAAGCAGTACTCGGAGAAGGTGACCGAGAATTGTTCTGCTATTTGTAAAGGGCTGGGGATTTTTACAGATGCGGAGAGCGAAGCCGTTGAAAAGTTTATGGAGGTTTTCAAGGACCAAATGTTTCCGCCTGGAGCCTCCATTCTCTTCACTCAATCTCCCCGTGGATCGCTAACGGTTCGCTATTATTCTGTCCCTCCTGTTTCTGCATTTACAGCAATTGTCAAATTTTTGCTAGCTGGTGGTTATTTTTCAATCAATAATTAATCTGTTTTAATCTTCTTTGAGGCGATGTAGATTAGCTTCTCCAAGGATGGAACAATACCGGAGGAAGGGGAGGCGGTGATAGAGAACATACCACTGTCGCAAGCAGTGCTGGAGTCCATCATTGGCAAGCAAGGGGTGTCGCCGGCTGCCCGGAAGAATGTGGCTGAACGGATATCGGAATTGTTCAAAACTGATTCCCCTCCAAAATGAGGATGCACATTCCTCAATACTGTCTTCCTTTGCATTTAGAACTCTTAAAATAAGATGATGTTTGAATGGCATAATGTGGTTCTGTATAAATAACAAGATATTCTACTCCCTTTGTCCCAACAAAACTCGCATAGAATTTGTTTTACGGTTTTCGATAAACATGTTTGATATTTAACTGTAAATATATGCAAAATATGATACCGGAGCATAAAAAGTTAATATTTACAAATTACATGTTACAATGAATCTAAAATAGCCCTGTTTGCAATTGGCGTTTTGATTGGTTGTTTTGATTGGTTGTTTTGATTGGCTGTTGGTTGCTGGCGTTTTCACTCGATCAAACCGCTAATGAGTTCGAAAAAATTGTTTGGTTGCTTGGCTATTTCACACAGCGTTTTTGCCAAATACGAAACAATAATATTAGTAGACTTAGCGTTTGACTTTTACCTTTAACAAATACTTTTAAAACCCTTTTTACCTTTCACTCTACGCTAGAGGTACGCCATTAACATACAATATCGTTTTGTGTCTTTTGTGATTTAAATTTAACTTTTTCATCGATATTTTTTAGGATTTAAATTTTTTCACGGTTAAATTTTAGGCAAAGTCTTGGGAAATATCGTCTTTCCATAGGCTTATGGAAAGACGGTGTTTAATTAGAATAATAAAAGGTCTTGGTTGCAATATTAAAATTTTATTATGCAACGTGTAGCAGTTATAAAGTTTATAACCCGGTTCATACAACCCAAAATTTTTATCTTCATTACTTATAATTTACACTTTAAACTTTGTCTTTCCATGGATTATGGAAAAACCGTCTTTCAAGAGACATACTCTAAATTTTAATGTAATTCGATTTTGGTTTCCCTCTCTTATCTTAATATTTATCCTTTAGTCAATCTAATTGTCGATAGGAGACATTAGTTTGATGAGTGTATATAGGGAATGTGATTTACTAATACTATACATTTTTGGTACGCTCAAATACTAATATGCATTAATAATTTATATTATAAATAATTAGATATAAAATTATAAAATTTAAAATTTATCGCTATGTGATTTACTAATACTAATATACATTTTTGGTACAATATACCACTAATATACATTAATAATTTATATAATAAAAAATTAGATAAAAATTATAATTTTTAAAATTTTACCTCAATAGATTTATGTGAGTTAATAATACTAATATACATTTTTGGTACGATCTAACAATAATATACATTAATAATTTAAATTATAAATAATTAGATATAAACTTATCCCAAGCACCATATAATAGAAATGGTTTGCTTGGTGCTGTCAACCGAGAATATTGAAGTCAAAATGACAATTCTAAATCCAAGTTGTCTAAAAACAACATACTAATATTATAATATGTTACAAATTTTAATTCTTTACTATATATAATCAATCATAACTTGTTAAAAATATAACTTCTAAACATATATTTAAAACCATAAATATCTCATACTCCCTCTGTCCCAGACTCCAGTTCAAGCTGCACACTTTTTGGTCAACTTTCTCAAGACACATTTGACAATAAATTTTAACCAGTATATAGATAAAAATATCATTATGTAAAATATCATTGGATTCCCTGCATGATGTATTTTATGAACATCAAATTTTAATACATAATTATTATACATAAATAAAGTTATCGTTGGTCAATGAGAAAGTTGACCAAAAAGTGTGCAGCTTGAAGTGGGACAGAGGGAGTACTATATATATCACTAAAGAAAATCAAATAAACACATAATTTGAAGAGTCCCTCTCTTGAAAAACGGTTTTTCCATAAGTCACGGAAAGACCAAGGTTTAAAGTGCAAATTTGAAGAAATCAAGATAAAAAATTTGGGTTGCATGAATCAGGTTATAAAATTTATAACAACTACATGTTGCATAATAAATTTTTAATGTTGCAACTTAGGCCTTTTACCTTTTATTATTCTAATTAAACTTTCCCAAGACTTTGCCTAATTTGAAATAAAAAAATGTTCAGTTTTTTTTCCAATGATAGAATACTTTTGGTAGAAATATGTGTACATATTATTTATTTATTATATATGAAAAAATCTTGTTTTAGACCGGCTAACTTTTAAATAAAGATATTTTTATAATTAGTGAGACTAATTAGGTCATTTGATATTTACTTTTATTTATTTAAATGAGATACACATTATTATGATAACATTCTAAAATGAATCTCAGCATATAAATAATTATTTTAAAAAAATTGAATGAAATATTATAAAATAATCAATTTTTATTGTATTCTAACGATTTCTAACTAAATTAATTGTTTCACTTCATAACTCATATAATTTTCTTTGATGACTAAACTTTGAAATTTAAATAAAAAAATTTCCAATTTAAATGTAAGACACAAAATATACATCCTAATTTTTTAATTAATAATATCGCCCAAAGCGCGATGATACTACGCTAGTAATTTTTAGATTATAATGAATTAGTAAATATTTTTTAAATATAATGAATATTTTAAATAACTTAAAATAAACTAGTATATTAATATTAATGAAAATAACAATAGTAAAATATGTTTTTAAATAATGGATGGTCAAATAGTAAATATGTTTGCATAAAATCGCTAATGGGCAACAATTACATTTTTCAAACACTTTTTGTAAATAGCTAATGGTTAAATAGTTAATACAAACATCTAACATAAACAATTGGTTCTACCAACTACATGAAACAGCCGACAGCCAACCACCAACAGCTGATTGCCAAAAAAGACAAGGATAATATTATAATTCAAACATCTATTCAAATAGGCGGTCAAAGTTCAACAACTTTGACTGAAACAGATTTTGTGAAGATTTGGTTAAGAGAGAGGGAGTAATGTTTATTGTATATGTAATCAAAGCTAAAGAACGATGAACCCGCTAGCTTTCGCTCCTCTTCGAGGGATTATGGTGGTAAAATAAACCCATAACACGCGAGTTAAGCGGGTTACTAATTTTTAAATTCGTAGTTTGGATAAAATGAGTGATGGATAAAATGAGTGACGGGTCAAATTGTT
>JAULKK010000006.1:3624687-3636522 GCA_032355705.1 Rubia peregrina
GGGGATTTCTTTTTTTATATTTTGTGAGTTGTTCTTATGGATTTGTGCTAATATTTGTGTTGTTGTTGTTGTTGTTTGTTAGATGTCTAAGAAGACTTTCCTCACTGCTACTGCAATTGAGAAGGAAGTAGGATTCGTAAGTTTTCAGCAGTGATGTTTTAGATACATTTATTGATGTTTCTCATTTTCAGCTTGATGTTTCATATTTTAGGCTTTAAGTGTTGTTATATGTGTTGGTGTGATGTTTTACTTTCAGCGTTTGATGCTGCTTTTGTTTACATGCTTAAGTGTGCAAATGATGTTCTGTTTTGATTGTGTGTGATATCTTAGGATTTTGTTACGATCTGTGGTAATTTTTGTGTTGTTTTTTTCCCGTTTCTTAGATTGTAAGAATGCATGCCCAATGTTGCTACAATCGAGAAGGAAAGAGGATCTGTAAATTTTTATTATTTTGCATATGTGATGTTTAAATACTTTGTTGATGTTTCAGATTTTATGTTTGATGTTTAGGTTTTAAATACTATTATCTGTGTTGGTGTGATGTTTTAATTTCAGTATTTGATGCTTGTAGTGTTTTAATTTTGCAATTGATGTTCAGTTTTGGTTGTGTGTGATATATTAGGGTTTTGTTACGATTTATCCTAATTTTTGTGTTGTTGTTGTTTTATAGATATCTAAGAACGCTTGCTCATTGTTGGTGCAATCGAGAAGGAAGGAGGATTTGTAAGTTTAGTTATTTTCAGGTGTGATGTTTTAGATACTGTGGTTGATGTTTTAGATACCGGATTTGATATTTTACAATGTAGTTTTCAGTGATGTTACGTGTGCTATTGTGATGTTTTAATTTCATATTTTGATGTTTTTCATTACTGTATGTGATGTTTTAATTTCAGTATTTGATGCTTGTGGTGTTTTCATACTTAAGTGTGCAATTGATGTGTTATTTTGATTGTGTTTGATATCTTATGATTTTGTTACTATTTGTGATAATTTTTGTGTTGCTATTGTTTCATAGATGTTTAAGGACACTTGCCCGTTATTTACGGAAATCGAGAATGAAGCAAGAACTGTATACTTTCTTTTGGGTTATTTACATTTATGACCCTGACTTTAGGCTGAAAGTGCCAATATAACCCTGCAATCTCAGAAAGTGCAAAAATAACCCTAACTTATTATTGTATGTGTCAATCTAACCCTAACTTTAAAAAAAATTGTACTGGTATACCCAAAGTCTATCTTTCTAGACAAAGTCTTGTATAAAATGGTTTTACTGTAAGACCAGAGATTAAATTATATAGAATTGTTTAAACCAAATTACGCTACATTATCTCATTGATAGTTTTTGTTATTATGCATATTTTGATGATGGTGAATGATATATTCTTATCCAAGTATTGGTTCTCCTTTTGGCCTTTTGATTTTTGGCCTCAGCCCCATTATATAAGATTCTAATTCGATAATGAATGCAATGAATAGAGTAAATAGTAATAAAAATAACTCATCGGAATTTTCCCGATCTTAAAGGTTATAGATCCACTACGTTATTCGAATTTTTTCTACTGATAAACTCAAAGGATGGAATAATTATCAAAAAAAATACAAAAAACTCAATAAATAAATACACAAACAGTCCTTTTTTATACGCTAATATTATCGGATAAATTTTTTAAATGAGTGAATCGTTTTAGAACCGGCTTTTTATAGCCGGTATTTGGTACAGTTGGCTCCATACTCATGTTGTGCTCATGTTGTACCTTCGTGTCAAATATAATTTAAGACTCACTTCGTATTTGTGTCTATCGTGTTTCATGTATTTTTGTGTCGTGCTATTAAAATAAATATTGGCTCACAGCCCGTCCACGTGCTTTGTGCTTATACTACTACAAATTAATTAGAGTTATCGTAAAACTTTTCTTGCAACACTTATTAAAATGTTAAAATAGTTTATAAAGTGTTACTTAAACCTTTGAAGAGTGTTACCTAAATCTTGAATAGTGTTATCTAAATTTAAAAAATATTGCATTAGATATAGTGTAACATCACCTAAGGTAGTACTTGTAAAAGTGTTGCAATAGGTTCAACTTAGTATTGTTAGCACGTAAAAAAACACTTTCAAAGTGTTACATTAGAGTTATTATGCCGTATCGGGCCTGTCTCACGTTATACGTTAGAATCGTGCCATGCTGTTAAAAAATAAAGTAAGTTGAAAATTTTAAGATAAAAATTGAGCATTTAAACTTGTTAAATTATTTTATGATCATTCACCAATATATCACATTAGAGTATTCATTACAATATTGTTCAGTTAGTTTGATTAACTTTAAGTTAATATTTTAACTTGTAATTTCTATAACAATTCAAACTCACAATTCATTACAATTTATGAAAACATATTGTCACACTTAACGAATAAAATATAAATATGAATTGTGTATTTGATTAATTTAATGTTATTAGAGTAAAGTGCATTCACCCCCGAGTTCTTTGTTTAGGGTTTAGTGTACCCTCCAATTTTTTAAAAGTGTAAATAAACACCCCCAATGTGTTTTTTAAAAGTGCACATAAACCCCTATAGTCAAAGACCAGCGTTGAAAAGTGGTGGGGTATATATGCACTACTAAATAAGGAACTGGGGGTATATGTGCACCTTCAAAAAACTGAAAGTTATATGTGCACTAAACAAAGATTTGGGGGTGTGAATGCACTTTACTCATGTTATTATATATTTAAAGAATCAAATCAAAGACTAATGTAATGTATTGAACTTGTGGCTAAGAAATTAAACTAAAGAACGGATGATCCCAAGTTTAATTCCCACAAAGCCCAATTTGTTTTAATGAATTGAATTTTCTATATTTTGTGTCCAAATGGGCCATTTGGGTCGGTCCAATGGTGCTCGGGCCATGCCCGTGCCTAGGTCTGGACTTTCATCCAAATGGCGTTGAAACCCGGTATGTGGCTCAGTAATTCAGGTATGTGTCATGCTCTGACTTCATTCGAATCAGTGCCGTGTGGGCTAATTTTTGGGCGGGGTTCCCAATTGCTATCTCTAATCATTAGTAAGTTTCCAACACATAGCCTACTTTATTTAATTTTGTTGGGGACAACAATCGACACTTGAAATACTCATGTTATGAAAATCGTGATTAAAACTTCTGTCCTTGGAGAGAAAATTGTTACTTAATCTTATCCACTTAAGCTACTACAGTTGGATTTTGAAAAGTCACTCTTAGAACCTGCATTTGGATAAAAATACCTCTTTTTTAAAAAAAAAATGCCTCTCGTATAAGTCGTGATTTAAGTTTTCGTGTTTGGGATGAGAAACTTGCTATACTAATTAAGCTTATTTGCATGAGTCAGTGATGTGTCTATAACTGCGATTTGATGGTCGAAACTTGTTTTAATGCGCTGAACCTGCGAGACTCCCCAGGGGTGGTCGGGGGAAGACGTTCCAATACCAAAACCAGATCAAAAGTATTTGATCCAAGTATTGAGAATTAAGTGAATATAATGAATGTACCTTGGTATTCATGTGGGGTTTATCCCCGAGAGTCCTCCTAATCAAGTTGGGATAAATATGCATATTCTACATAGGAATAGGTGTCTTCACATAATATAATTATCATATATTCAGTATACCATAATTGTACCTGGAAAATGAGTGTATTCTATAGGTAGAACTAGAATTGGAGATCTTCCCTTTAGAGTTAAGTTTCAGCCCAATGGAGAATAATTGCATAGCCTTCAGCCCAAGTGGGGAGCTTCAGCTTGACCCTTATCGATAGCCCCCGAAAGAGCCGAAGGTTGAGGTTTGGCTGGGACCTTCGGGTCTCTTCTCCATCGTGTCTGAAGGTCATGCATCGTGGGTGACCCACTATTTTCCCTAACCATCAAGCATTTGAATCGTTTAGCATATTTTGGGTTGATTAAGACTCCACATGATATGCCATTGGGCTGAGTTAGAGAATTTTCTATAAGCGGCGCACATTATTGCTAATCTTTGGGAACCAATTATTACCCTTGATTTTGAAGGGTCTCTTAGTGGTAGATATTAGATAAATACCTCCTCTTATTACATCTCATTTACACATTTTCCTTCCATCTCTGCTCCCACCACAGCCGATTCTGCCTCAGTTCATCCGTACTGTATAAATATTATGAAATTTTTACCAGCTCTTCCTCTACATGTCATTAAACTATTCACCAATTTTCAGATTTTTCTGGGTAATTTCCAGTTTGCTACACATTTTCCCAGTCTGCTTCGGTCAACAAAAGTGGGTGGAAAAAGATGAACTTGAAAGAAAGAAATAAGAAAGTGCATAGCATTAGTCCCACATTGATGGTAGGTATAAGTCATTGGTAAATTTACTTATAAATATGTATCAATCCACCTTGTTATACTAAGTTAGTTGGACCCAGTTAGGAGGCCGTTTATAATACAACACAAAACAAAATGGGCCTTAAATGCATTTTTAAGTTTAATTTTTAACCCGCTTATGGGTCTTTGGTTTAGGCAATGTCCGAACGATTAACATATTTGGTTTATTTGGCTTGAATTCAGTTTCAAACCGAAACCAAATTATGATATTTGGTTTATTTGGTTGGAATTCAGTTTCAAACCGAAACTGAATTATGAAATGAAGTGAATTTTAAGTGGATATGAATATTCAGGTGGGGCGGGTATGAGGTGGGTATGGATACCCAAGTGGGTGATGGGGGTGGGGGCGATTTTATGTTATACCCATCGGGGCGGGGATGGATTTTAATATCATACCCACCATGGGTGATGGGGTGGGGATGGGTACAAAATATTTAGGTGGGTATGGGTATGGGTATGGAGGCACCATAACCCGTACCCAACCCGCCCACCGCCATCCCTATTCTTGATGCCGGAAGCTTGCGTCTTGAGGCGCAAGAAAGAAAATAATCTAAACCCTAAGTCACTTAGGGGTAGAGAGAGAAGCTGAGTTAACCAATGTTTGACCCATATGAGTTTATGTACCAACTAATATGAATAAACATATGTATTTCAACCCATATATTGACACATTGGGTTCACATACCAACCTATATGAGTAAACCTGTGGATTTCAACTCATATACCTACAATAAACCCACAAACCCAACACACCCAACCTATATTTTTCAATAACCCTTTTGACTTCTTGCCCGTTTGACCTATTATCCATACCCATCCGGGTTTAAAAATAGACAACTCGCTTGACCCGCGGGTTGTGGGTCTATTTTGTCACCCCTGCTCCTTATTTTGCGGGTCTATAACAAAAAAATTATTTCTCCCTCTTATTTTTGTATTTATTCTTACTTAGCAAATACACAAAGTCTTGGTTTAGATCGACTAACCATTAATCGGGGGTCATTTTATAATCGATATAACTAATGTGGTGATTTGATGTTTGCTTTTATTTACTGTAACAAGATTCTTATAACCTTGGAAAAACTTTTAAAATGTATCAATTGTATAAATAATTACAATTTAACCCTAAAAATTATTGAAATGAGATTTTCCGTGATTGATCTAATAGTAAATTTTCTCGAACAACTAATGAATGTAATGAAATTTATTTATTATATTTAAATTGATTCAGTAATTCAATTCTTTCAAAAATTAATATGCAATTAGCATTCGGGTTTTGGTGAATGTCTTTTTCTTGCAGGCTAATTGGGATTTGGACGCATTCGGGTTTAACCACCCTATGTAAAAACTAAAAAGTCACATATTCAAGTGGTTCCGCCATTCACGCACTTGAACAATTTTGATCCAGGAAAACGCGTCCTTGGCAACCAACAGCAGACATTGCTAACTAGAACTCCTAATCCTAATCCTAATCCTAATCCTAATCCTAATCCTAATCCTAAATGAAATGTGCACACCAATTTATGATGTTAGAAGCTTCCTAGATTTTCTTTAGCAAGAGTATTATACTACAACCTCGCACCCCCTGAAGTTGGAAACGATGTAAATGCACCCATGTAATCGGTTGAGTGTCTAAATGTCTAGTCAAATATTCCATAATCATGGATTTGAATCTTGACAACCACAATGTGATAATTTCTCTCTATACGAGGGTTCATTGTGGACAATAGGAATTGACCACCAGATGACTGATTCTTGAACATCGTGATTTACCTCCTATCAACTCGTGATGTCGGGATGATGGGACCCCCTGAGGGGAAGGGGGGATTTTGCATTTTGCCCCATGAAAACAACATAAATTGGAGTACGATCAACATGTATTTCTTAAATATTATAAGATGTTTTTTTCTAAAAGTAAAATACTTAGATAATCCTAATTTCTTTTTAAGTGTAGGACATTGACCATAATGTTTCCGTAGTGAATTGGAATCTAAAAGTTTTCATAACTATATGAACATCGGTTTGAGATAAATTTTAAATATTAATCAATAATATAGGAATCTCGTTTCTATTTATTACAACGAGATTTCTATAATTTTTGAAAACCTTTTAAAATATATCTTTAAAAAAATAATAATTATAATATGACCATAAAAGTTATCGGAGTAAAAAATTCCATCTAACCGTTAGGTGGTATAACCGAATTTGACCCGGGAGGATTGCGAGTGGCCACCTGCACCGCCAGTTCGTCGAGGGTGGCGTTAGGCCTATAGACGAAGGTTGCATCATCTGCCTTTGTCTTGGAAACAAACTCGAGAGGATCAGCTTGACGAAGAGAGAAATGAGGTCGTGAAAAAGGTAGTGGTGCAAGGGAAGATGAGTAATTTACAGAGGCAGATAGCGGAGGACTGAATTTCAGATCTAGGATTTATGTGAAATGGGGTAAAAGAGAGAGCGTTTGAGAGGGGAAAAAAAGTAAGATTTAAATGAAGATAAGAATCGATTACATGGTGCACTCTTCTGCAAGCTCTGCTAATGGTTCAATTCGTATATGCTACACCCGGGGTATAATGATTCTATTTGGCAGACTTGTGCGTAAGAGCAAAACTAGCTTATTTTGAAAGTAGGAGAAGACCAGCTTATGTTTTCCCCAAAAAAATTAGGTTATGCTTTCAAAATAAACTATTTTTTAGCATTTTACCAAACACTATAAGTTCTTTCAAAATAAGCTGCTTTCAAAATAAAGTGTTTTGCTTATAAGCACAACAACTTATAAGTTCTGCCAAACAGATCCAATGGAGTATGTATCCCAAGTAAATAAATGATATAGGATATGTTTGGCAGAGTTGTGCTTATAAGCAAATCTGGTTTATTTTGAAAGCAGAGGGAGACCAGCTTCTGTTTTCCCCCAAAAATAGTTTATGCTTTCAAAGTAAGCTGCTTTTTTGATGCACTTTACCAAACACTAAAAATTGTTTTGCTTATATGCACGACAGATTAAAAACTCTACCAAACTGAGCCATAGTATTCCACTCTCCTATATATGTGTGATTGTAACTACCCATTACAATCACTACAACTTACAAGTTTATTATTAACATAATTTACTAGAGATACCATTCTTATAATATCTTCGTGGTACGATATAATTTGCGATGATTCAATTGGACGATGGAGAGTAAACGTACACGGTAGTTGGAATATGAATGAGTTGGTTTTGTTTTTGAATTGGGTGCTAGGATGGGCAATCAATTATTTTATGGAATTTAATGGATTCAATTGATTGTTTTATTTGTAAGTTTCAAAATTTAGTAAGGTTAAAATGGGAAACCATGTTATTAATTAAATTTGCCAAATAATTTTTCCCCCAAGTGTAGGCTCTACGTATAAAATGCAGAAAAAAATTTATATGGAAAAATTAATATGTGTGAATAAGGGATAAATAAATATTTGATATGTAACTAGTGAGTGTGGTCAATACTATTTTTTATTGATCTCTCAGCCCATACACTTAATTTCCCCACATAAAATATTTTTGTATAAAATAAAAAATGTGCTGATTTGAATGAGACGGAGGAATTCATAACATCATTACATGCACTATGGAGTCCTAAAAGTGGAAATACTTGAGTAATGTATAATGGAGTATCCCAGTATGTGGCAGCGATATATATGCTCTAAACAAAATTGTAGAACCGACGCAAGATATTTGGTTGGTTTGGTTCTCAATCTCTTCTTACATATTTTAGAACAAAATTCAACGTGGTTAAGTCTTTTTTTTTAAGTTTAACCCCACCTCACAATCATAGGAACCCATGCATTTCAATTTTCAAGTGGTGGCAGGTGACCCTTTCACACAGCTGTCTGCAATTCATCTCATAATTTTTTGGATTTTTCTTCAAGACCCTCATCATTACAAATTCATTAGTGTACTTTCTCAAACTCCATTCCATGAATTTGTCAAATGAAAACGTACTTTGGTTTGATTAATGAACCAGATAATGTAATTAAAGAAAGGCTTTTCCTCTTTATTTCATACACTATTTAATTTTTCTTGCCAATAAAAATTTGTCGTGGAGACCATAACTTTGTCCACCAAAGTTGAAGGGACTGGCTTTCACAGGTTTTAGCTTTGTTTGATGTTCATATTTTATAAGAATTTGCCTTTTCTTGTCTTCGGATTCTTGTTTTATTGATTTAGCTGGCACCATGAGAGCTGCAGAATGTCAGTTCTTCACACAAGTGCTGATTTTTCTGTGTTTTTTCATCTCCTTTTCCCTGCAATTCGATCCTGAAGATAACTATCTGATTGATTGCGGATCATCTGTTAATACAACTGTTGATAATCGTGTTTTCTTGGCCGATGTTGATGATGGTAGTTCATCCCTTCTTTCAACCCCAGAAAACGTTTTTGTTGATGCGAGTCCCAATTCTGTTCCATCCAATTCATATGGTCCAGCTTTGTACCAAACTGGAAGAATTTTTAATGGAAGTTCTCAGTATACTTTTCCAATCAAGAAAAAGGGAAGGCACTGGATTCGCCTTCATTTCTTCCCCTTTGTGAATCAAACCCTAAACCTGACTTCTTGTAGATTTTCAGTTTCTGCTCAGAGTTTTACTTTCTTGAAGGATTTTCAGCCTCCTGGGATCCCTTCTGTTAAGGAGTATACACTGAATGTAACCTCGGATAGTCTTGTCCTAAGCTTTAGTCCTTCTTCCGGTTCATTCGCCTTCTTGAATGCCCTTGAGGTGGTTTCCCTCCCCGATGAGGTCATCCCTGCTGGCCATATTAGGGCGGTTGGGGGTTCGAGAGGAGGGAGCCAAGAAAATCTTGAGAATTTGGCACTTGAGACTGTGATTAGAGTGAACATGGGGAATGAAACAGTTCTTCCTAGGAATGATACGTTGTCGCGTGTTTGGTTGTCTGATTCGGGGTTTCTGTCTAATTCCAACCTTGTTTTGTTCGTGAGGAATGTTGGATTGGTGAATTACTCGAGGTCTAGAGAAGGTGTTACTGAGAATATTGGTCCAAAATCTGTTTATGGCACTGCCACCAAGCTGAATTCAGCATTGGATGAGAGGAATGTCCTCAATGTGACTTGGTTGTTTGAGGTTGATCCTGGTTTTGATTACTTTGTTCGGTTCCATTTCTGTGACATACTGGACCCTGTCTCCAAGGATCTGTTGTTTTTCAATGTGTTTTTGAATTCTGAATTTGCTGCTAAGGACCTAAACCTTAGTACCTCAGGTTCCCCTCGCTATCTTGATGTCATTACAAGGTTAAGGAGCGATGGTCACCTTCGTATAAGCGTTGGTTCTTCGAGTTCCTTCAATTCATTGCCAGATGGGATTCTGAATGGTCTGGAAGTCATGAAAATGAGCAATTCCAAGGGAAGTCTTGATCCTGCAGATGCCGAAATTCAGGCTGAATCATCATCGTCATCATCTTCCAAGTCGAAAGTTTGGATTTTTGTTGGTTCTGCCATTGGAGTTGTTGCCTTCATTGCCTTGGTTCTGGTTCTGATTTTCGTTCTTCTGTCCAGGCGTAGAAAGCGCGTTCATTTGACAGTGCAGGATCAACAGGAAATGAGCGCATTTGGAAACTCATCCCTCATTTCCAAGTCAAAGAGAGGCTATCGCTTCCCTTTCGCAGTTGTTAGAGAAGCGACTGATAACTTCAGTGAGAGCCTAATCATCGGAGTTGGTGGATTCGGGAAAGTGTACAAGGGAGTGTTGAGCGATGGCACGCGAGTGGCGGTAAAAAGAGGTGTTACAGATTCAAGACAAGGCTTAGCAGAATTCAAGACTGAGATTGAAATGCTGTCTCAGTTCCGCCATCGCCATCTTGTTTCCCTGATTGGATACTGCGATGAAAAGAATGAGATGATCATAATCTACGAGTTCATGGAGAATGGCAGCCTCAAGGATCATATCCATGGATTGAACGATCATCCAAAGCTGAATTGGAAGCAAAGGCTGGAGATTTGCATAGGATCAGCAAGAGGGCTTCACTATCTCCACACTGGATCATCAGTGAAGGCCATAATCCACAGGGATGTAAAGTCTGCAAACATACTTCTCGATGAGAATCTCCTAGCAAAAGTTGCTGATTTCGGGATCTCAAAACCCGGCCCCGACGTGGATCAGACACATGTCAGCACAGCAGTGAAGGGCAGCTTCGGGTATCTTGATCCCGAGTACTTAACGATGCAGCAGCTGACAGAGAAGTCAGATGTTTACTCTTTCGGAGTTGTGATGGTCGAGGTTCTCTCAGGAAGGCCCGTGATCGATCCATCTCGTGCTCGCGAAGAGGTGAACATGGTGGAATGGGCAATGCAATGCATCAGCAGAGGCGAGGTGGAGAAGATTGTGGATTCTGAGATTGCTTCTGAAGTGAAGGGTGAGTCTCTGAACAAGTTCAGAGAGACCTTGGAGAAATGCTTGGCGGAATTCGGTGCGAATCGGCCCGGAGTGGGAGATGTTCTGTGGAATTTGGAGTGCGCTCTTCAGCTTCAAGTTGGTGATCCAAGAGAGCAGAACAAAGAGCAAATTAGCAGCAATGTGGAGAACTTGGATTTGAGTGTTGCATCTTCAGGGGAATATGGTAGTTTCGTCGGTTTTTCGATGAGGAGAGTGTTTTCTCAGATGATTAGGGCTGAAAATGGAGCTGAACAGAATCATCAAGAAAATGCCATATGAATTGAGAAGAAGATATACTTTGCAAAATACTAGATAGTAACTTTAAACATCAGTTTTCCTGCAGTTTAGGTTGCATCTCCTGTTTATAGTTTATATTCATTTTGTTCTTGGTAAGTTTTATACCTCGGGTTTTTTAACATTGAATCTCTTTACTTTTTTGTTTGGTTTTTTAACAATGGATCCTTCTCTCTTTTGACAAAGTTTAGGTTATTTTCATCCACTCAATTTACTTTTTACTCTCCCAATACAATCTACCCCGTTCATTTTACTTTTCTAAAATAATGTGTCATTTTGTTGGGGATAATGCTAAGAAACCAGAGGGAGTAAGCCAAATTGTTATTTTCCTGCTCAAAGTTCCTCTGCCCTTTTATGTTAACGTTTAGTGGTAGAAACCACTACCGATTTCTTACCAATTAAATATATTATTTTTCGCATTCTCTTCCTTCCACATAACTTTAAGAAACAACTTAAGAAACCATCTTTTTTTTTCTTCACAAAGGTAAGAAACCATTTTGTACTATTCATTGACTTCATTTGATTCTCTCTATCCTACTTATTAATTTTACGATTAACATTTTTATTTACATTTGTTCACCCAAAAATAAGTTGAATGTGAAATTTAATAATACATTATAATTTTTAAAATTGAATTTTATTTTTTCCAAAAATTATTTAATAATTTGTGAATGTTGTAATTTTCTCTAACTTTGCACTAATTCCTTAAGGAAGTGATAAGGAACTTGAGGTGAAAATAAGAAGGA
>JAULKK010000006.1:3693883-3712493 GCA_032355705.1 Rubia peregrina
AATCCATTATACTCTCCTCGCATATTTGAGGCTCCATCATATCCCTGACCTCTCAACTTTGACAGTGATAATTTATGCTTTGCAAACAATTCATCAATAGCACACTTCAAAGTAATAGCCGAGGTATTAGGCACATGCATAACACTAAGAAACTGTTCAAGAACACACCCTTGTTTGTTGACATATCTCAAAACAACCCCCCATTTGCTCTTTTATTGATGCATCTTTAGCCTCATCAACCAATAGAGAAAAATAACTACTTCCAATTTTATTAACAAAAACATTTGTTACCTCACTTGAACACGCTCTTGTGAGTTCCCTCTGTACTTTGGGAGATGTGAGCTTGCAATTTCCAGAGCTATTTTCATTCATTGTATTAGCAACAACATCACTTCCCTTGCAATAACACTCAACCAATTCGATATAATTTCCTTTATTCAGAGAATCCAACTCTTCATCATGGCCACAAAAAGCCATACATTGATTTAGCAAGAACCGTGTCACGTCCAAAGCGGTTGTCAAACGAGTGCGATATGCAATCTCTGATTCACACTCATGTGCCTGATAAGAATGAAGGATACTCTGCCTTTGACGCTTAAATTCATACAATTGTTGTGTTGCATCATTATGAGCACTACCCGCTACGCCAACACGTTTCTTAAAGATCCCAAGAGCTGTCTTCCAGTTGTTAACCCCACTCACAATAAATGCAACATCTCCATCTTGACATCATTTATGTGAATTCCTAAAGAGGTAGCAACATAACCAAAATGTTGCATCCTTTTCTGCGCTATACTCCTACCAATCAAAAATTTCAGACAAAGAATCTTGAAAACATCTATACTCATTACCATACTTTCTTTTTTGGAAAAGAATCACCCTTAGGTTGGCTAGGACCTCTTAATACATATTCTCTCATCACTTGATCTCTAATAGAAACATCATAATCCTTAATAAGTGTACGTAGCCCGGGATCAGTTATAACATCATCCGAGTTGAAATCAACACAAGAATGCTTTCAACTACTACCCTTTTTGTTAAGCCTTTCTTCAATTGGTTCACTTGATTTCTTCATTAGGTTCACTGCCCTCTTTGTTAAGCCTTTCTTCATTTGGTTCACTCGCTACTTTGAATTAAGAATTTATCTATAACCTATTTAACATCGAATAAGAATAATATTTTCAATATTTCTTAAAATTACACATAATGAATTTAACATCACACATAAGAATAGAATATTGGCAGTGGCAGAATTTAACATCATAACCTATTTAACATCAACATATCATACATAATCAAGTGATTCAATTCAACATAATCAAGATCATTTAAAATTAAATACCTCTCGTCTCTCGGCAGAGGTGGAGATGCCGGAGAGGCTTTCGGAGAGCGGCGGCGGGAAGAGGAGTTGGAACTTGGAAATTTCGGATGCCAATTGCCAAGGTAGGGTTTGAGGCTTTGAGCCAAAGTTGATTTTGGGTGTTTGTGATTGGGTCAATTGGGTTTCAGCTTTCTTTTTTTGTCTTTGACGAAAACAAAACGACATGGCCCCATAGCCCCATCGTTTTCCCCAGCCCTTTGTCGGAAAGGGGTGATGCAACTAGGTCGAGGGCCGAATCCATGAATTCTGGTTGCGCCTAAGGCTATAGTCCGTGCCACCGGATCCTAGGGATGGCGTCGGCACCCCTCACCTCCTGGTTCTGCTCCTACTTACGTTGACTATGGATGGTGGCTAGATGATGGGTGGCTAGAAGAAGTGAGGATTTTAGTATTGGCTGAGGGTGGTGGCGGGAGAATAGCGAGCGGTAGTTGGGGTAACTTTGAAGAGGAGTAAAATGGAAATGAAAATATTCAGCATAAGGGTGGAAGGTATTTTCGTTATTTTAAATCTAGTCTAACACTCAATTCTGTCGGTCAATCCTGAAATTAGTAAATGCACATTTTATTATAAAGTTAGGGTCATTTTAGTTATTTTCGTTTTGAAAAGTTATATTGATCATTTCATCCTAAAGTTAAACTTAGAAGGGTAAAAATCTCAAAAATGAATTTTTAAAACGGTTCTTTGTTGAACTGCTTTTAGAATTTATAAACCGCCTTTAAAGAGTACTATTGAACCATCTTAAAATGTTCAAAACCCTCGAGCAAAGGTGGTTCTTCGAAAAAGTACATAATCACGGTCTATCATCAATAATTTCAACAGATTTTAGTCAAAGCATAAAGTTTCCTCCTCACCAAAAATCCCATTCACCAATAAACAGCGCTGATTACTAATACACAATGGAAGCGTGAGCAGAAGCTATAAAGAGTTGCAGTTCCTCGTCTTTGAATGCGAGCTTCTGAACCATATATTCATGGTGGAAAGAATTTGCACGATTTCTCCGATGATTAGTCTGCTTTATCTTGGTCGAGGGATTTCATTCTGCATGTATTCATCATCAACACAAAAGGATACCAACTGTCCACCAAAAAAGTACGCAGTATAATAAAATTATTGCCCCGCCTCAACCCAGACACGCAACAGTCTTCCTCAAATTTATAAGCACGCAGCAAATACTGAGGATTTCATTCCGTGGTCGAACACCAACACCGGTTTATTCTAGGACGACGGAACACCAACTCTGGGGTAATGACGTACATACAAACAACTGTGAGGAAACACGGATTCTGGTTAAACCTCAAAGTAATTCATAGGAATCCTCATGCCTGGGTTTTGTTCATGTTCGAGTCGATTGTTCAGTTCCCAGTTAGAATCTTCTTCTTTTGAATCCAGACCCTTCATTGAAGCCCCCCTCATCATGCCACACCTGCTGCTGCTGCTGTTGTCTGTAACTTCCTTCCTGATCATCCATATTACGCATGCGTCGTGGAGCGCCTATTAGACGGTTTTTCATCCGCCCGTCAAACTCCCTCTCTCTCTCCCGCATGCCTCCTCCTCTTCCAGCAAATTCCTGATCAGAATCAGAACAGAATCGCATGGGCCTGGGGCCATCGTCTGTATGGAACCGGGTGGTGTTGTGGCTATGGCTATGGCCGGTATCACCCTCACTCCCACCCATGTACGTAGGCTTAAAAGGGCGGGACATTCCCCGTCTCTCACCAAACTTTCTCCTCTCATCACTGCTACCGTTGCCATCGGGGTGAAATTCGTGAAACCGGCCAGAATGCACAGGTCTTACCCCTAAGTACTCATCTTCACCTGCCCTAAGTCGAGGGTCTAATTCTTGATCAAGTCTTCTGTTGCTTCTGTTGAAGACCCGTTCGGGTGGACTCCTCCTACTGGAACTCATAGGCCTGCTGGGATCAACATCTCGAGAATCATTAGCTGGCCTAGCCATGTAAGACGGAGAGCTGCGCCTCCTAGCAACCATTTGCTGCTCGGGAAAACAAGCACGGTCGGGAGAAGATCTCATCCTCTCTACCCCATACATGGCAGGGGATCTATGCTGATGCTGACCCATTTGTGGAAGTCCATTGAATCCATCAGGAGATCGCCTTCTAGGGGATGACCACAAGCCAGGGGAGCGTGTTCGTGATCCAACTGGGGATTTTGATCGAGCACTCTGGAAACCCCTCCTCTGAAAGGTCGACGGATTTCTGTTTCCTCGGATATATTGCCCATCCCCTCCCTCATACATCGAGTGCTGTCGAGTGTATGCATGATCAACCATATCATCAGACAGAACTCTCACATACTTCTCATCATGCCGAAGACCAACCATACCCATTCCATTTTCAACATTTCTTCTACAGCTAGGGCTGATGTTCCTGGGAACCCTGCGAACCATTTCAGCTCCCCTAGAAGCAGGGCCACCTCTACTACCAGGAGAAAACCTTCTTGAGGATGGATGGCGGAAATCATCATTCAGTGACTTCCTTCCTCTACCTCTACCAGAACTATCAGATGCAACATAGTCTACACAGTCAAGTTCAGTATTAGGCATTGTACGTTTGTTTCTGGTAAATCGGTATTCATCACTGTAACTTCCCACAGAAAAGTCGCGGTATGAACTCCAGTCACTCCGTGAAGTACCATGTCGGCCAGAAAATCTTCCTCTTCCTCTTCCTCGAGAATAATAACCTCTGTAGTTTCTAAAGGATTGATCTTGGAACCTTTCTCTACCAAACCTGTGAGAACCATCAGTACCCATTTCATCTCTGGAAAATGCAACAAACACACATCACAAAAAATCCAACCAACCATTGAAAACATGCATAGAGATGGAAAACTACATAACAATTAGTAGTCAAACAATATAATCACCTATTTCCTAGCAGATAAAATTTCTCCTCATCCAGATCCAAGTACCTTTCCCTTCCATTTCTCGAAGATGGTAACTTATCTGGAATTGACCTTGTTCTAGGAGACGTGGCACGAGGCAAATTGATAATGCGACTCCGGCTACCTCCAAAGCTTGAATCTTTAGCAGCATTGGTATCATTAGAAGATGCTTCAACAATGTGATAAGATGAGTTGTGCCTCTCAGCAGTGTTAAACATTTCACCTTTGGCCTCCCCAGCTGTAACTATCACTTGCCCTGAATTAGTAGCATCACGGAAGCTATCTTTGTATAAAGATTCTGCACAAGACTTATTATCCCCAATGCTGTCAGCTGATTTCCTTTGATCAGAATTGCAAAGCTCCATGTCCATCTCATGAACAACAGTTTCAGCCATTCCATCTAACGACAAGTTTTGTGAAGGACCATCTTTGTCTGGAAAATGGTCAGACTGGTCATCAGAAATAAACTTGACTTTGTCATTGATATTATCTGGAGTTACATTTTCTTGAATTTTCAATTCATTGTTTACATCATGAAGTTGGAATTGCTCAGTTCCATGCCGAAAACCAGAGGGGGGATCATTGTTATCAGCAATTAACTTAGCACCATCTCCTATGATCCCATTAGTGGTGGTCAGATTTTCTATCTTTGACTGCAATAGGGATTCTCGAACTTCACCATCTTCATATTCCTCATCATCTCTCACACCTCTTTTTTGTTTACCCAACTGACTACCTAAAGCCTGATTACTATCAGATTCATAATCTGAGCCATAAGATTCATCTTCCATAATGGCCAATATATTTATCTTTTCCTCATCACTTGCAGATCCCTCGACATTGGCCCGGGAATCATGCAATGGGTCGTTTACTCTCTCTGTCTGAGACTCATTCACATTTTTGGCTACCACAATTGTGTTTCCTACATCGCTATCAGTGAAAATTTCATCTTTACCACCACAATGTGCAGGACTAAGATCTGCGGCAGATTGTACCAGGACACCGGTACCAAGAGTGGATTCTTTAGTTTGAACAGAATATTCAGATAGGTTTGATACATCTGCACTCACAGACAACTCTGAAGATGCAGGTAACCATGCAGGAGAAGGATTTGGAGGCGTCACAGACATAGTTAAAATAGAAGAAGAAGACGAACCACTCTCATGGGAGTGAGCAAACTTCCCAATCGGCAGCTGCATTGTCAAATCTGCTATGCAACACGTGCCCTCACGAGCCTCACTTGTAGGTTCCGATTTGATACCCCTTTGCTCAGTTGATTTCTGAGGGCTGCTAACTGTCAATGTAAGAGCTTGTGTTTTCTGCTTCTCAGTAGTTTCTCTCTTTAGAAGGCCTGCATCTAATAATAACTCAGCAGCAGTACAAGAAGTAGCAGTAGGATTACCATCAGCGGGTTCTGATTTAACTAACCTAAAACCCGAAGTATTCTTACTTATGGATGACTCATCAAAAGCATTCTGCACTCTTAGTACATCCCTCCTAGGAGCTATGTTTGTCGGTAGACCAGAGAGCACCCTGGCAAAGTTCTGCTTGTGAAAAGATGGACTCAGAGTCAGACTGAGTGAATCCTCGGGATGTTGAATAAGCTGCAGAGAGGAAGTGGATAGACTGGGAATTGGCTCGCTTGTCGAAATTACCTGCTTCTCCTTCCCTCTTAAAACACTGATTGAAGAAACGGAGCCTGAAGAAAGGCTTTCGTGGATAGATTCTGTTTTCTTAGCTGATCCATCAACATGAGATTGAAAACCAGCATCAGCATTAGATCCTTCCCAAGCATCCATGGTAGAGTTCAGATCCCAATTTGACCTATTAGCAGATACAATTTTGCCATCACTTGGTACTTCTTTGCTTAGTGAAAGTGACAGTACAGAAGCAGGTATATCCTTAACATCGCTTGGCATATTCAAGTGTCCAGTTCCAGGCAGAAGAAGTTTCTTCGATCCCAACTTTGTTTGATCATCATCATCACCATCATTTCCACAAACCGTGGAGAGTTTGAGATTGCAGTCCTCCGCTTGTTTACTTTCCATCTCCCTCTTTACATTGACTAAGTTAGGATTCCCAGAGGATCTTGGAGCTCCCAATGGAGCAGATTGTCCAGTAAAAAACAGTAGTTCTGTTCTGTTCTCAACCCTGTTCTCAGAATCAGACTCAACCGCAGGCCTTTCTTGTGGAAGACTTGGCACTACAAAATCCATAGATAAGCTAAACCTAGGGGCAGAAACAACTTCTTTCTTTACCTCCATAAGATTAACCTTACCCACATCCAATCCTGCAGTAACAAATTTTCCAGTAGTTCCTTGATCTGAAGATGGTTCTTCTTTATCCTTCGAATCATCACCTGATTCGACTTCAGTCTCTGAATTTATTCCAGCTGGTAGCTTATTCTTAACATCTTCCACAACTTCTTCCTTGGTACTTCCTGGAAAAGATGCTTCATTTCCCTGAGAATCCGATCTAACAAGTTCGTCCGTCTTGGAATCTGAGCTACACTCTTCATTCCTCTTCACATCAGCGCCCTCAGATGGTGCGGGAGGAGGGTCCCTAGGCGGAGGAGAGGACGAGTGAACCATCAAGAACCTCCTTTTCTTCAGAGGAACTCCAGCAGATATATCACTCAATTTCCGGGAAAGAACCTTAGCCTGCAAAACAGTACACAAACAAAAGCATCACTACAAGATACACACAACGCTTCATCCAATGCTTCCAATAAAGAAACATGGTCAAACTAACCACCTCTTCATTCCCTGATGAAACCGGCATCACTTCAACTTATTGTAAGCAGCAAAAGACCAAACCCTGGAACAACACATTCAACAAAAATTCTATCACAAAACACATAATGAATGCATAAAGATGCCCTTTTTCCCAGTCAATAAACATATAGAGTGAAGCATTTGACTCTTACATATCGAAAAACTACAAATTTCCACAACGAAATGAAAATTATAGGCTGATTGATTACACGAACATCGATTCATCAGATCCCGGGGATTCAAGTAGAAAACGAATCCAGACAGAATAAGACAAAATCATGAAAGGAGAGGATGAGGAGGAAGAAAAGAGAACCTTGCTTTCTTCTTCCTGGAGAGCAAGTTTTTTCTTCTTCTTTTTGGTGGGTGTGAAAGAAGCAAATTTCCCTTACTCGGAAGATAGCACAAAAATCTGGAAAAAAATAGTTATTTAAATTGAGGGGTGGGTAGAGTTTGATGCTTCTTTCCAAGTAGTTTCCCGCTGGACTTGATTTGATTGGTATTGATTAGGGTTTCTTTTGCTGGCTGTCTCTCTCCTCTTTGTTCAGAGAATAAGTGGGGATTTGTTTAATCACCCCTTGTTGCCTTGGTGGTATATATTTATATTATTTTAAAATTTTGTATTACTTCCGTCCCAACTGAAATTGTATACGGTGTTTAAGAAACATGTGACCGTTAGTAAGTTTAAGTACTCCCTCTGTCTCAACTCAAGTTTCACGGATCTTTTCACGGTCTCCAATAAACACGTTTGACTATAAATATATGTAACTACGTATAATAATGGCACATAAAAAGTTGATATTTAAAAACTTACAATGAATCTAATGGTATCAAATACGATAATAATATTTTGCTTGTATACCTATTCAAATATTCTGTGAAATTTGAGTTGGAACAGAAAGAGTACTAGGGATGATCATGGGTCGGTCGGGTTTAATAAGACTCGACCCGACCCTAAGAAAATTTAGTTAGACCCAGACCCGACCCGGATTCATATGGTCTGAAAATTTTAGACCCGTACCCAGACTTGATGGGTCTAAACGAGTCTTGGGTCCAAAATGGGTCATAAATGGGTCTAATATTCTTTTTTTCTTCACTAAATAAAAGATATATTATCTTAAATGAAAATAATTGAAGTTCAATGTGTGTATTATAATTATTCTTTTAAGATAACAAAATATACAATACATATTATTTGTTGAATTTAAAATAAAAATATAAAGAGCATATGAAAGTAATTTAGAAAATTGGGTAAAATTATATATAGTGAGACTTATATGGGTCTACGGGTCGGGTCTGGGTTTTAGTATTTTATACCGGGATCCGGACCTGTATCTACAAATCTAGATCCATACCCGGACTCATACCCAATGGGTCTAGCCCCTGTGGGTCTGATTCGGGTGGTAGACCCATGATCATCCCTAGGGAGTACGTATAATAACGACAAATAAAAATTAATACCTATACACTATTTATTACGATAAATTGAACAATATATTATTGTTCATATATCTATTTAAATATGCGGTCAAATTTTGATACAAAGTAACGTCAAAAAATAAAAAGGTAATTTCATTTGGGACAGAGGGAATAATGTTATTGACCAGAGTGGAAAATATATTTGAGCAATTAAATTTCTTGCTCAATAAAAATATTTTTTTATAATATTTTTACGATTTTTGGAATCACTAAGTATTACTTTATGCGGAATAACTGTTATACTAGCATTTTTTAATTAATAGGGTAATCTGATTTTTATTTTTATTTATTAGAATGAAGTTTATATACATCTTTGGGAAAAAATTAAATGTATATCAATGTATAAATAATTATAATTTAAACTAAAAGTTATTAAAACAAGATATTTTTCATAATTAACATAATCGTTAGCCAAATAGGAGATTCTCTTTTCAATTCATATATTGTATGCATGGGGTACCATGTATATATGTATACGTAGAATGTACATCTCAATATTATTATTTCTGCATATAGTACTTATGTAATAATTACAATCAAATTATAATAATGCACAATTTTACATTAAATAATACACTTTCCTATAATATGAAATGTACAGAATATTCATGGTACCCTAGAGATATTATATAATTTGCCTCCTCTTTTGTGTTTAATCACAAATATCTTAACAAATATATAATACTCTCTCCATACCGGAATAATTGGCTCACTTTCTAGTATTTCTACTTTCAGTCATCCCACATAAAATGAAACATTTTAATTTTTACCCAAAATGATAATGAATATTATGTTGTAAAATTCCTAAAATATCATGTCCATTTTTAACTTCAACTTTTTGACTAGGCCCACTGATTTTTCCAAAATATCCATATTTTTTCACAATTATTCTTTGACACATCAGCTTTAATAAAATACTGACTTAAAAGTGTATGTGACAATTATTCCAGGATGGATGGAGTATTGTATTGGCTTATGAAAAATAATATTTAAAAGGTTAATTTTATGTTAAAGTTTTGGGAGACGGGTTTAAATTATAATTATAAAAAGGTAAAATGTTTTAGTTACAGTATTAAAATTTTATTATGTGGTGTATAGTAGTTATAAGTTTATGACCGATTAATGCAACCCAAAATTTTTATTTTTATTTCTCATCATTTATCGTTTAAACCCTGGTCTTTCCATAAGTTATGGAAAGACCGTACACACTTTAAAGCATCTCCAACCCAAATCTCGGTTTGGAAAATGTCAGTAAACAAGTCAGATTGACAGACTTTAAGACAAAATTCATCTTTAATGCGGGAGTCAATACAAGACATCATTCCTACGTGGCTAAAATTCTCTTTGACACGGTCAATTTGTAGCTATTGTATACAGAAGGTCATATTGCAACCGTCACTTGTCAAAACATTAAATACCAGTAGATTGTTTTTACTTTTAACCATTTTTTCTTCTGAAGGCCACCATATTGAATTATTGTAACGTCATTTGCCAAAACATTTAATGTTTGTATTTTTTAAACGTTTATTGTTTTCAACTGGGATATAAATTTTGAAAGAAAATAATTTAATTATATCGTTTATATGTTAATTTATTTTTTAAAAATGATTCTAATGTATAATATTTAAATCAAATAATGTTAAAAATCAATAAATTTTAAAAATGCAAATGATAGTTGTACTTGTAATTTAATGTATTTTATTTACATAATTTACAAGCTGAAAATTAAATTTGGAGGAATTCAAGTTTTTAATTACTTGAATTAAAATTTTAAGAAAGACTCTCGATCCATTGGAGATGCTCTAATTTTATAATGTAATGTGTATTATTATTCCATTAATATGTCTAATATTGTTATTTATGTTATAATTTTTTTACGGGTAAAATTTATTTAGTTTGATTAAATACAAAATTCGGATGAAAATGTATGGGGGGAGAAAGTACGCGGATGGAATTAAAGCAAAATTAAGGAGTGAAATGGGAGATCAACTCATTACCTAGCAAAATTGACGTGAAGTGATTGTAATGTATTTATGAAACTTTAACATGCTTGATTTGGCCTTTAATTTTCAGTCAATTTTTTTAATAATTTAAAATTAAATATTATATTATAGGACAACGTTTTATAAATTTATTATTTCATTTTGTAATATAAGGAAATTTTGAAAAATAAATTGAGTTCGTCTCTTGAAAACGGTCTTTTCATAAGTTCTGGAAAGATCAAAGTTCAAATTGCAAATTAGAAGAAGTGACGATAAAAATTTTGGGTTGCATTAATCGGGTCATAAAACTTATAAATATTGCACGTTGCATAGTAAAATTTTAATATTGCAACTAATTTTTTTTTTACCTTTTTATTGTTCTAATTAAAACTCGTCTTTCCATATGTCTATGGATAGACGATTTTTCCCAAATTTTTCCAAATTAATTAACTTGAAACTAGGAGATTATTATGCTAGTAAACATTTTTTAAATACAGTACTTATATTAATTGTATTTTGATTTTAATTTTCAAATCTATCAAATTGTGATTAAGGGAGTACTCCATATGTTCCTATACGTATGACATCACAGGTTTAGGTTGTTAAATTTAGGTGAATAAAATTTAATTTATAATGTAAATAATATAATAAGTGGATGAAATTGAAGTTACTCACATAGAGGAGCGGACGAGGTACAAATAATTAAGGACAAAATGCTTTCATACTCCCCAATTTTTGTGTTGGTTTAGATATACTCCTTCATGTGTTGAAAGTGCACTTATGACCCTAATTTGCACTAGTTCAGAAAATCGTACCCCATATGTCGTTTTCTAGCATTGATCTTGACTTTTCCGACGTAGACTAATTTGAAAGGACCAAAATACTCTCTCTCAAATTTCAATCGCCCAGTTATCGCCTCACTGAAAAACACCCCCTCACAAACCAAAAACTGAGCCACCAACCATACAATCCCCAAAATAGCCTCATCGACTCTCGGTTAGGCTAAACCTCAACACCACACCCACCACCACACATCCCCCCAACACCACACTCGTAGACAACCCTCACCACCACAATCGACGTTGAAACCTGCAGCCTCCCGCCACCTTAATCGATGCTAAGGCCTTCTAATCGATGTCATCAACTACCAGCCCAGCCCCACCGCCGGTAAAATTTATTCCTCCTCAGCCCCCGTCACTGGAACCCTCCCTCTCAAACCTAGCCCCATCATCGGTAAATCTCGCCCAACCTGCTCAATTGCCTCCCCGTTGCTCCATCTCCAATCTTTCCCCTTCCGTTATCATTCTCTCTCATCGTCGTCGTCGTTGGTTTGCCTCTCCCAACCCCGAATCAGTTGGGTCTGGTCTCATGTGGATACAACGGCGCTCAGAATTGAGAGGTGCTCAAAAAATGTTTTGCGAGTATGGAATCGGCGAAGATGAGGGAATTGACGAAGGATCAGCTGAGGTTGGGGTTGGGGTTAGGGTTGAGAATTGTGGTGGGACAAAACAGTCATCTTCATTGAATCCGGCCTAAAGTTGACAATTTTTTTAAATGACGCTAGGAGTACAAATACACTTTTGAAAAATTGAGAGATGTGTTTGCACAAACCAAAAAACCGAGGGAAATGCACATTAATACACTTTTTTCTCCAAGAATTAAAGATGATACTCCCTCTGTCTCAACTCAAACTTCCTACTACTTCACTACATGTCACTATTCAATCTCCAATTTTGATCATATATTTGAATAGATATATAAACAATAATATATGGGATTGAATGATAGTCTAGTGGTTGAAGTCTAGTGCTACTACCATGATGTCATGTGTTCAATCCCCACTCAGGGTAAGGGGAGGGGTGAGATTTTATTGGAGGCTCACTTGAGTTATTACCATTTTAAAAAAATATAAACAATAATATTATCATATATGATATCGTTGAATTCTCCGTAATAAATAATGTCTAAATATTAATTTTTATTACTATACATAGTTATATATTAACAGCTAAACATATATTTTTTGATAATTGTGAAAAAGATTCCATTAATTTGACGGGGACGGAGTGAGTAAAAAAAAGTTGAGCAATTAATAAAGTTGTGGTCCATTTGACTTTTTGCTTGGAAGAAAGGGTTTATCTCATGGCGGGGCCATGTGGGTGGGTGACTCTGCCACTTTTCTTTTCTTGAGAAAGTTTACACATTTGGGATTCGTACGTACAGTTAGCGGAACTCTCGCGCTATCCCTGGACGTATGAATCATGTTCACACTGCCTTTGGAATGTGACCCGCCTATCTTCTTCATTGTTCTTGTCTCTCCTTTTGTAAATAAAATATGATTTCTTTTTCTTTTCTGCACTCCTTCCATCTCACAACCCTGTCCAATTCAGTTGAAATGGGGTATGAGTTAAGATGTGTTGAATTTATTCAGGCTGAGAAGAGATGAGAAGAGCTGAGAAGAATTTATTAAGGTTGAGAAGAGCTGAGAAAAGTTGAGAATAGCTGAGTTGAGATGATTAGAGCTGAGATTATTTGAGAAGAGTTGAGAAGAGCTGGAAATAGCTGAACTGAACTGAGTCAAACTGAACTGAAATGAATCAAATTAATTGAATGAAACTGAACTGAAAAATCGAACCGAACCAAATCAAACTAAACTGAACTGAATTGAACAAAAATGAACCAAACTGCATCAAAATGAACTAAACTGAAAAAAACTGAAGTGAAATGAACTAAACTGAAGTGGACTTAGTCCAACATAATGGGATTGAAGTAAACTGAATAGAACTGAATCAAATTGAACTGAACTGAATCAAACTGAATTTAACTAAATCAAACTAAATACCCATGAGATCATGTCCAAAGGTAAAACCACTCTCACGTCATTATTGTGGTTTCATATCATTAAATAATTAATCACTCTCCTCCATTTCAGCAATTTAAACCACAACTAAATCACTCCATTTTTCTCCACAATGGTTGAAACCACTTCATGGACACCGCTTGATTATCTTTGTCATACTCATTATTTTTACCTTTAATATTTAATTTAAATAAAATTACCTAACAAAATAAATTTAAATGTGAAATTTAATAACACACCTTTAATAATTGACTTTAATTTTATTTTTTCAAATTTTATTTCCAAAATTAATTTCAATTTTTACCTTTTAATATTTAATTTAAATAAATTTACCTGACAAAATAAATTTGAAATTGAAATTTAATAACACACCTTAATTATTGAATTTTATTTTATTTTTCAAATTTTATTTCCAACATTAATTTCAATTTGTAAAATTTATTTTATGAACCATAATTAAAAAAGAACCATATACATGTTTTAAAAGAATTTAATTTTGATTTTTAAAAAGAACCAAAATTTAATTTCAAATTTTGGAAAAATTATAATTTTTAAAGAAAATTTTCAATTTTTTCCAGTTTTTAAAAATTACAAACTTTGATTTTCATATTTTTATTTTAAAAAATAAAAAAAAATGGGGGGACCCCTTCTGCCACGTGGCCCAACCAGTGGCTACCACGTGGCAGCCAAGGGGAAAAGAAACGAAAAGGCACCAGCATTGGGAGACCATGCCCATATGCTCTCTGCCATTTTCAGAGTTGGGACAGTTTCCAGTTGGGAACTCGGTCCCGCTGGTTGAATGGGCTTTGGTCCATATTCGGTCCCAATTCTTAATTCTTCCCACTCCAAAATCTCCATTGTACATGCTCTAAATAATATCTAGTGGGATATTTACCGATATAATAACCCTACATATTTGACTAAGTACTAATAACACACACAAATAATTTTCATTGTAAAAATAATCCTATATAATTGACATAAGCGTCAATATAAGTCTAAGAGATAATTTCTAGTACTGACCGGCGTCGACTACATGTGAAATGACTAAAATGCCCCTTGACTTAAAACCTAAAAATGTGTGGACAAATTTCCTCTTAAGCCACCGCCACCACCAACCTATCACTGCCCTGCCACCACCACTACCCCAGCCACCGCCACACCACCGTAGACCACCACGTTCAACCTCTTTTACCACCAATTAATCCTCTTCTTCAACCCCCAAAACCCTAACCCCAAATCTCTAGAAATGAGATCTCTCGATGAGGAGGAAACTACCCAGATCTTCGAGAAGCTCTTCAAGTTCGTCGGAAACAATCTCAAGAACATCATCGAGAACCCCTCTCATAAGGAACCCGACCTGGATACGACTACCTACTGATTTTGCCTCCAGAGCAACCGCATCTACTACGTCTCGAAGACACTGGTGAAGCGTGCCACCACCATCTGCCGCGACAACCTAGTGGCGCTCGGGACCCTGGTCGGGAAGTTCACGAAATCCAGCAAGTTTCATCTCATGATCTAGTGTCTCTGTCTCATTGCGGTGAATGTGAAGCATAAGGGAGGCTCAAGCCGACTTCAGATATGAGTTTTTTTATCAGAATGGTGTGTTGAAAGGCAGAATTAGAGAATGGGTGAGGCAGCTGGGCTGGAAGAGAAGAGGGAATAAGGGGGTGGGCAGAGTTTCATTTAGGGTTAGGGGTATAATAGTCTTTTTTTATTTTTTTAAAAATATCTGAAGGGATAAAGTCATTTTTCAATCAAATCCGGCCTTAAACTGGCGAAATGGGTAAAATGCATGTACATCAACTATCTCGGGTTATATTTGCACTTTCAATTATCAAAATGTTATATTGACACTTATGTCAATTGGGTAGGGTTATAAAATAACTTTTTTCTATGCTAAATACTCCCCCGTCCCATAGAAATTTGCACAATTTCTATTTTCCACAGAAATTGACACAATTCAACTTCTACCTAAAGTGGCAAAAAATAAACTTATACATTTACTATATTATCCCTCATGAGGTTAATTAAATCTACTTGTCAACTATCGCATTACCAAAATACTCTTCCTTTATTTTTCATTAACACTTCCATCTCATCTTGCATAAAATACCGATCCAAAAGTAATTGTGTCAATTTCTATGGGACTGATGGAGTAGTATGTTTCAAAAAAAATCCCAAATCCCAAATAGCATATAGTATATATTTTTGATATAAAAAGTAATTTCAATCATTGCTAATAAAAGTTTAAAAAGTGGGATGTTATTCTATTGAAAAACAAGTTATTCAGAGTTTTTGCCATGTTAGGTGAATTAAGGAGCTACATAATTTACTTGTCGATCTTCTAATCCCGTGTAATGTTGGTAAATGATGTTTTTCAACCAGGTTGGCTATATCATCAATGATTAGGTCGAATTCAAACAAATCTTCATTGTGGTTATTGATGACAATAATTACAAGTTGGGCATCTTCTCTGATCTCATGAATTTATATGTCCTCTGTAAAGACATTAGTAGTCCCGTTTTGAGAGCGATTGCCTCGTCGTGTTTTACCAAATTGACGGATGGTAGTGAGCATGATTCCCCATATAGCCAATTTCCATATTGATTTAGAATTCACCATCTTAAGCATGTACGATCAACTAATATAGCTGCATAAAAAAAACAATGTATTCCTGACCATTCGTGGTGTAGCACTTGGGGTGTTTTTCGCGTGGGTTGGCGACCTATTAGGATCCTTTGTTTCCCAAATCTAATATCACTTTTACGACGTAGATGAAGCAATGTTGTGGGTGAAGTTCATGACTTTCTCCGTGAAGGAGTTTGTTCCAGTGGTGCCAGTGGCGGAATTTGGGGGGCGAGCCGGTGCGACCGCCCCCAACATCCGGCGAATGAACCGGGTATATATAAATGTATTCTTCATCCGCCCCGGCTAAACAAATTTGAAGTGCTAAACTCCCCCCCCGGCTGGCTGGCTGGAGCGGCGGAGCTGGACTGGCCTGAGCGGCGGAGGTGCGGAGCTGCTCCACCACTGCTGCAGGAAGAAGATGAAACAGATTAGACAAAGAAGACCACATTTGCTTATTGAAATAACTAAAGCTTTATGGGCTAGTGGGCTGTTTTATATTCAAGCCCAATTTTGTCTTCTTTCATTAATCCAATTCAGCCCAAATTTTCATTTCATTAAACCAATATTTTGCAATTCATATGTTCCAATTCGCAATTCGGCATCATGTTCCAATTCATCCCGTGACTCTCACCGACTGACCAACGACGAGCGACGACGCTTTGACCACCAGCGAGGCAGCGATGGCGGACGGGCGGAGGACTGCCGGATCGGCCCGGATGGCGGTAATACTAGGGTAAAATCCGCCCCTAAAATTTTGGTCTAGTTCCGCCACTGAGTGGTGCTAGAGTTGAGACAATAATAACACAGTAAGTGCCACCTCATGTGATTTCATTTCTTCGGGGTAGAAGGTCGGAAATGGAGAATTCTATGAATACTTTACCCAGTTTTTGAAAGTCCCTTGTGAGATGCTGATTGATGGTGCCATGCCAGAGAGTAAGTTGATAAGGACATAGTGAGGCGACAACGGTGGGAAGGACAAGATATTGCTCATCGCAGGAGAGTAGTGAGCGGGACTTCGATGGCATGGAGTGGCGGCGGGAAGGTTGTGAGATGGTGGTTGAAGGCGATAGACGTGTGGAAGTGTGGTGTCGGGGAGACGAGTGAAGATGGTGTGAATTGGGATTTTTAGGTTTTAGGCACATATCAAAATTGTCCTAATATTTTAGGTTTTAAACCAAAGGGATTTTAGTCATTTTATGTGTGGTCAACGTTAGTAAACGCTGGAAATGGTATCTTAGGGTTATATTGGCAGTTTCATCAACTAGTTAGCGTTATTTTTACACTAAAAATTATCTAAATTTTATATTGCCACTTACTAAAATAGGTGATGTTATATTGGTATATATCCCTTTAAAAATTTACTATTTCGACTATAAGCAAATGACTAAATTGTTTTTTGGTCCCCCACATACCATCTTTTACCATATTTTGGTCCTCGAGAGAAAATTCACGTTTGTTTGGAACCCCACAAATGCAAAGTGAAAGTTTCGGTCCCCAAAACTAGATTTTGGGTGATTTTCATCTTTTGGTCCCCACAAAATCTATTCTTTTTATGTGGTTAGGGGTATTTTTCTAATCTCAATTATTTAAAAGTAGCAAAAAAAATTAAAAAAATACAAAGTCTTCTCAAGATGATGTTTCTGGATTTCTTGGAGGTGGTGACGAGACGGATATGATCTTGGCAGCAGCGTGTGGATTTCTTGGAGGAGAACTCGTTGTCGCCTTCGATGTTCGGCTGCGAGGCCTACCTCGAACTAATTTGATAACCTGTTCGAACTCTGGTATTCCGGCTCCCCGACAATGGGGATTCGTTCATGATTGGTAGACGGCGCCGACGCTGGGGTCCGCCTGCGCTCGGGCTAACTGGGGAGGCTACGCCGGTGTTGGGGTTCGCCGCCACTAGGATTCGCCGGATAGGGTTGATGGGATGAGTTCAGCGTCGGTGGTAGTGGCGGAGCGAGGCGGTGGCAGATCTGGCTAAAGTGAGTGGTGGTGGAATTTTAGATGCCAGCAGAAGTCCAGATTTTGACCGACGACGACGGCGGCGACAGTTTTGGTGGTGGCGGCGGTGGAATAGTGACATTTTTGCTATTTTAATAAGTGAAATTACAAAAAATACTCATAACTATATAAAAATAATATATTTTTGGGGACCAAAAGATGAAAATTACCCAAAATCTAATTTTAGGTACCGACACTTTCACTTTGCATTTGTGGGGTACCAAACAAATGTGATTTTGCTCTTGGGGATCAAAAAATGGTAAAAGATAGTATGTGGAAGATAAAAATAATAATTTAGTCTAAGCAAATAACACATCCACGTTCACTTATAGAAATATGTGTCATCTCAAGGTAGAAATGTCAAAGAAGCTGAACAAGTTTTACAAAGACATGTCTGTCCAAGCAGAGAAGAAACATAATCTCCATGACACAGTCCACGCTATCCAAAAAAATTAGAAAAGCGGAGCGCCGACCACCACCGGCGGTATGGACGCCATCTCCCCTCCTTATCCAGCCCCGCCCGTAGTCGGGGTGGCGGGGCCGGCCCAACCTCCATGCGGGATGGGCGACCGCACAAGGCCCAAGACAGAGTGGGGTCCAAAAT
>JAULKK010000006.1:3749384-3761039 GCA_032355705.1 Rubia peregrina
TGATTCCTACAAGGAAACTACCTCGTGTATACCAATTATACTCGAGTTAGTATGCATATCAAATAAGGAAAGGAGTTTGAATCCCATTCAAGATCGGGTTCTCCTCCCCTATAAATACACAGGCATGGTAAGCCTTTATTTCATTCAACACACTCTGAATACAAGACTTATACTAACTTAAGCATCAGAGTGTTTACCCCCCAAACACCGGGGGCATTGTCTTGCAGGTTGGACGCGATTCAAGGGATCACGAAGAGAGGCTCATATCGGTGGAAACATATTCATCACCTTCACCTGTATTAAAAGTGGAAAATAATTCCCTTTGTCGGCAAATTTAAAGCATTATAGAGAATAAAAAGTAAAACCACATATAATCCACCTTTCCTATATTAATGAACAGACAAAATTTTGGGAGAAACCATCATTCCATAAATTTATGAAAAGATGGGGTTGCATTAGAATTAGGGTGTTACCATATCACGTCCTGTATTTTACTAGTTACGGCCTAATGTGTATACATACTTGTATTATTTATTTATTTTTTGTTTGTTTTATTTCCTCCCCTATTTACCCTAAATCTCCATCTCTCCCATTTCATAATTTTCTCCACCCTCTCCTCACTAATCCTTCAACAACCAGCCGCCCGCCGCCGTTTAACGCCGCCGTCCTGAAAACTTAGTATTCCTATTCTTGTAACAATGGGAAACAAAATTCTCGGTTTAGATTTATTTTCACCCATTTTGGCCAGAAAAACCTTGTTTGTGGAGCGTTTGTTGACGGGATTTGTTGGGGGTGGTACAGTTTGGTGTGTGTGTGTGAGTGGCGGGATGGCGGGATCTGACCGGTGAAGGTGGCGGAGAACCTGCGTGGGTTGGAGGTGAGGGTGGCGGGACCGGGGTGGGTTCGGTGTGGGTTGGGGCAGGGGGACGGTCACGGCGGTCGGCCTTAGGGTGGGGGTGGGGGTGGTGGACGCTGATGGGGGGAGGTTGGGCCAATGGCCAATGGCCCATGGGGGTGAAATTAGGGTTTGGGAGAGGGGAGGCAACTGCCTTGGAGGGGAAGGAAATTAGCTTTTAGAATTTTTTTAAAAATTAAAATAGAAATTGAAATTAAATTAAAATTTAAAATTTAAAATTCGAGAGTTTATTAAATAAATGTTTTATGGAAATAAGGGTTTATTTGATACAAAAGCTGAAAATGAAATTTTAATGAAATAGAACAATTTGAACTTATTTTTAGGATGTGATTGAAAAATTAAAATAATTTTGAAATTTAAAATATTTTAAGAAAAAAACAAAATAATATTATAAAATTTAAGTTCAAATTTTAATTAAAATTTGAAAATGAAATTTGAATCAAAAAAGGTGAAAGTAAAATTTGATGATAGTCTCATTCAATTAGTATTTGTTTCGTTAAATAACTGAAATAAAAATTTAAGTTATGGAAAGTTTTGCTAGGAGTTTCTTGATTGTGTTACCATTTGATTATACATAATTAAAAAATGTTTTTTTTTAAATATAAAATATTATTTGATTCTATAAGTAAACATGGTATTATAAAAATGAAGTTGAAATGTAAAAAAAAATATCCTGAAAATAACACTTGAATATGTAGTGAAATTGGAAAGGAGAACCCAAAATGGGAGGAAAGGAGAACCCAAAAGAAATAAAATAAGAAGGAGAGAACCTAAAAAGAGGGAGGAGAACCGGAGAAGGAGAACCGGACCGGGGAAGGGGAAGGAGAACCGGACCGGGGAGTTGATGGAGAACCGGATCGGGGAATGGGAAGGAGAACCGGGAGAAGAGAACCCCACCATCGCCACCGGCCACCGCCCAAATTTACCAGCCAAAATTTTCCAGCCTCCGCCTCCCGGCCAACTTCCACCACCACCTTCTTAAACTTCATCATTAAACATCATTTTTCATTGTGATTGGTTAACATTAAATGCAATTAATATTTAATAATGATATAATTTCATTATTGATTTAAAAATATTCAGAATACATAAGGTATTTATTTAATACAAAATATAGGGCATAATTAAGTAAAATACAGAGCGTGACATAACAATCCACGTTCCTTTCCTGAGGAGTTTCATGCTTGGTATTTTTTTGTTTAAAAGTTCTCCAACAACTTTCCAATTTCATATATTTGGTTAAAATTGACACATTTTCTTTTATGGTAAAAAATAAATTATTTTTAATTACTCATTAATTTTTTACTCTTATACTTAATTTTCTCCACACATTTTAACTGTTAAAAATAACAATACCTAAATTCAAATGTGTTAACGGAGGGGCTACATTTTTTTAGAGTTGGCGCAATTTCATTTGCGTAAAGAGAGCTTGAATAGTTTAATTTTTATTTTTTTTGGAAATATTACATGTAAGCAACCATTACCTATTAACATTCTAATTCAGAACCAACAAATTGAATGGTTAGGGACGCTATTCTGAGAAAATCCAAAGCTGAAGGCTGCACCACCAACGAACCGCCATCGCCGAAATCGGAACCACCACGATCTCATCATTATCGATCACCTCCAAGTTAGGAAACCATTACTAACGAACCGCCGCCAGCGAAATCGAAACCACCAGGATCTCACCATCATCAACCATCGACCACCGATACGGTCTCATGATGCTGGTTAATTTTCACCAAGAAATAGCTCTAACATTCACAATTTTTGTTGGGATGTGTTTTGAACCTTGAACCTCTCAATTATAGAAATTGTATCTTATCACTGAACCAGACTCAGTTCACTGAATAGCTTGAACTTTAAAGTGATGTTGTCAAATTATAATTTCACGAGCTCTAGCTACATTTTCTATAATTATTTTATAAAAAAACTTAGTACATTCATATTTTATCAAATTAAGTGCCCTTCAACAGTTCAAGATATAGTTCAATAACATTTAACTTAATATACTTCGATTACTACTGAATACTGTTCTTTCAAATTGATATCTTACTATACGAACTAAAATTGAACACAGTAAAAATAAATAATAATAGTAGTCCAAAACTAAGTAGTATAACATCTATTTAAAAAAGAGAGAGAGTAGTATAACATCAATTTATAATTTCATTGAATTAAATTAAATTAAAGTGCAAATAACTGAAAAATTGGACCTCAACTTACTTAATTTTTGTATATTTTAGTTTTAATCAGATGAAAAGAACATGACTACATTTATTTTTTCTTCTTATTTCGATAATACATTACCTAACATACAATTTTATCTTGGCCGCCTCAGTGCCGAATTTACATAACTTTGAAAACCCTTTAAATTATATTTCAAAACATAAATATTTATAAATAAATCATAAAAATTATAAAATTAATATTTGTCATTATTAATTTTATTATTAGGGGATTAATTTAACATCATCAAAATTATTAATCTAATCGTTAGACGGACTAAAAGTTTGACAAAAGGTAGGAGGTGCTCCTCCTTTTATACATTCAAAAGTAAAAAGTAAGCAAATAAATGAAATGTCTCCTCTGTTTGATTGTTTATGACACACTTACTATAAATTGATATATTTTTTTATTTGACACTCTTTTCATTTTTGGCAAGATTCATTTAATTTAATCCCCTCATTCTATTTGTTACTTTCCACATTCAATTTTATCCATTCATTTTTTTCCACATAAATCCAAGCATCTAAATCTATGGTGACATAAATAGAAAAACGGAGGAAGTATAATAATTGAGCCAAGAAAAAGGAAAAGAGGGAGGGGGAGTATAGAATACCAAAGTAGGGAAAGGCCCCTAATCTTGGGCATTAAATTAAAAGAATCAAACGTGTGATTGCCATTAAATTCGCGGATTAAAGGAGAGATAATGGAGATATAAATTCTAATTACTCTCCATTTTCTTTTTCAAAAATCAAAAGAAATCCCAAACGCTCCTCTTCCAGCGCCACCGTTTTAAAACCTCCTCATTTCCGCCACACTAGCAACGGTCAAACAATCAAGAACGCTCAGTTCACAAGAAAATCCGCCATTTTTATTCACTCATCAACTTCAAAAGCTGGATAACATAGTCGCATGATTCAATTCTCGCCGGCCTTTTACTCGTTCAACTCTTTGATTAAGTAAGATTTTCTTTCCTTGTATACTCAACGACAAGTGTGCGAAAATCTTGCTGGCAAGATTTTTTTTACCATTTGATTAAAATTTGGGGCGAGGTTTTTTGTAATTCAGGTGGTTGGGAAAGTGATTATTTGAATTCAAAATTTGTGGGCTCGGCTTGATAAGATTGTTGTTTTTTTGTAATTATTATCGCTTTCTTTGAAATTTGAATTGTCGGTCCGTGTTCTTCCTCTGGGTTTTGGGTTTTCTTTTGACTGGAGTGTTTGTTACTTGTGCAACTCTTCCGGGCTCTCTAACGGTCATATTCGTTGCTCAAGGTAAAGCGATTTGCTTTCTGAATTTAGGAGTTTTATGGTGATCATCTTGGGAATTGTGCTTTGATTTTCTTTTTATTTTGTGTGATTTTTTAATCTTTGATGTTAGTTACTGTACATATGTACAGTCATTCTTATTGAAGCGAGGATTAAATTCTTGTTACTGTACAGTCATTCTTATTGTCTGGTGTTTTTGCTAGGCTTTTAGGATAGAAGAGGTTGACTCTACATATTTATTGTGTTTAGCAGAGCTTCTGACACTAGTGTTTGTATAATTTACATTTAGAATTGGAATAAAATATTTTGATGCGATTCCTGATTATATACATTTTTAAAATTTTGTTGATTATGAGGTTCAGCTCTGTAATGCATTTTCCCCCCTCTTGATTCGATGTATCCCAGATTCTAAAATTTATCAGAGCAACTAAATCTCAATCCATGAAGAAGCTGTTCTTCTTTAGAACCTCTAGTGGCAGTAACAGCAATCAGGTTTCACCAGATGGGAATGGAAAGTGTAGGAGTAAAAAGATAGTAACTGAAAACCATTCTGCAGCTAGAGGTCCGTTTCTTGGAAGAAGCCGGTCCACATCGTCAGCAGCCATCTTTGATGGCAGTTCTGGGCGGAAGAATACAGTTGAGCAAGTGGAGTCTCCAGGGAGTTCTGGTCATGGTTTAATGAAGAAATCGGGTCGCAATTCCTCCCGGTAGGCACTTGGCTTGAGATATAAATCATGATACAGAAAATTTTGTTATCAAGTACCATTTTGAAATGCATTGTTTTTACTGTTTACTGATGATAATTTTGTCCCTTGTGTAGTTGTGCGATGACTCCTGAGAAAGAACTTCCTCCAAAGAGCTTTGAATTTGTTGCCCGTAGGTCTGACAAACGAGGCCCCGTTCCTTCTTCTGGCCTGCAGTATGAGTCATCAGAATGTGACTCTTACAGTTCAAGTAATGTTTCAACTGGAGTTTTGGACCGTTACATTGATGGAGAACAACAACCAGAGAAGTCTGCATCACAGAGAATGTTTCCCTCAGTGAATCTTTTTGAAAATGGAAACTTCCTGATGGAGCAACAAAAGGCAAAGTCTCAATCGTTTAGAGATATTGATGTATCTGAGGTTCATTCATCTTCTAGAGACTGGGTTGAAAATGGTTTTGGGAATGAATCTCCTCGTAAACTTGCAAAACATGTAGTTGAGAGACTTTCGCAGTCGAAGTTTTTGCCTAAGAAAACTTCAAGAGAACCAGATTTGGATATCCCAATCACTGTTGAAGATATCTATTCTCAACCCTTGAGTAGAAGTCCTCGGGGAGATTCTGATAGAGTTTCTTCAAAAAGTTCAGGTCTTGATGAGTCTGGTCTTGATGAGCTCAATGGATCTTTTGATGCATACCTCTATAAAACCACCACGATAGCCGGAGGGAACAGCTCATTTTCTGATAAATGCGCATTCAATAGCACAGATTCTGTCGTGGATGATCATAAGTTATTTAGACAGTTCAAAGAAGCTGAGGATCGGGCCATGCTCTTTTCAGAAGAACTTGAACAGGAGAACTTTCTTCACCAGAAGGAACTTTGTCCACCATTGATGGTACATACAATCCGAGGCTTGAATGCCGAGCGAGTAAATATGGCTTATGAGACTGCCAATATTTTGAAGGATTGGATTACTGATAGGACTTCTTTGAGGGAAGAAGTTCAAATGGCCAAGGCAGAATTAGAGACAAAGACTCGGAGGTTGGAAAAAGAAAATAATGAGTTACAGTCGGGGCTAGAGAAGGAGTTGGATAGAAGGTCGAATGAGTGGTCCAATAAACTTGACAAGTACCAGTCTGAAGAACACAGGCTGCGTGAGAGGGTGAGGGAGCTTGCGGAACAGAATGTCTCTCTGCAACGGGAAATCTCTTCCTTTAATGAAAGGGAAACAGGTTTGAGAAATAGGGCTACACGATCTGAGCAACAAGTTATGGAGCTTACTACTCAAGTAGAGCAAGGGAAAGGAGAAAACAAAAATTTAATGCAGAATCTCAATGACATCCAAGAGAAATGCAAAGCTGCTGAAGAAGACCGAGATTGCCTAAGTAAAAACTATGAGCAGAAGATGAAAGAGTGCAAAGATTTGCACAGATCCATCACTAGATTGCAAAGGACTTGTGGTGAACAGGAAAAATCAATTGATGGATTACGATCAATTTGTGAGGAAATTCAGAAGAACAGTCATACAGATAACCATTTGAAGAAATTGCAAATGGAACAAGTAAGGCTGACTGGGATGGAGTATGCATTGAGGAAAGAGGTGGAATCTAGCAGGGCTGAAGTTGATTCTCTTCGTCATGAAAATATAAACCTACTGAATCGGCTTAAAGACACTGGAAAGGAGGGTGGATTTTCAACATTTAAGCTAGACCAAGAATTGTGGAACCGCATTTGTTGCCTGCAGAACCAAGGGCTTTCTTTCCTTGCTGATAGTGCTCAGCTCTGTAGGAACTTGCTGGAGTACATCAAAAGAAATGCCAGAAACAATACAAGAGGTGGGCTGGATGATGAGGATTTGGGTTTGGGTAGCCAATTCATTGTTGAAAGTGAAGTAAAGCTTCAAGGTTTCAGTAGAGGTGTTGAAAATTTAACTAAGAGTTTGTCTGTAGTCTCCACTGTACTGCATGAAAAGTCTACCACACTCCTTGAAAAATCAGAACCAGCCACAGTTGTAGCTGAATCAAGCCACTTGAACCATAAAAGATCAGAGGTACGAGCACTTTCGTCTTTCTTACTGTTGGCTATCATGTAGTTTTTATGAAGATGTATGATTCATTTGTATATTCTTCTGTTCTGTTTTTTTGTAGGATATTATACTTTCAGAACTCAGAGCAGAAACTTTGATGACAACTTTATTGAGGGAGAAGCTTTACTACTCTAAGCATCTTGAAATCGAGCAGCTTCAAGCTGAATTGGCAGCCTCTGTAAGAGGAAGTGAGATGATTAAATCTGAAATGCAAAATGCACTAGACACCCTTTCTTGCCTAAATCATAGGAAGAAAGAACTTGAAATTCAGGTAACCTGAAATCCAAATCCTGGAAATGTTTACCTTGCAGTTAGCTTTTATTTGATTGTAAATGGCTCATAAAATGTGCATTGCGACTTGTTTTCATGTTATGTTGGCATTAGTGAATTATTGGGTGATTATATTGTGCATTGCGCCTTGTTTTCATGTTATGTTGGCATTAGTGAATTATTGGATGATTATATTGTGCATTGCGCGCCTTGTTTCCTAATTCACATTTATGAATTATTGGATGTTTTCTTGGTTTCAATGTATTCATCTGCCTGTTCTGGGTCAATATTCAGTGTCATCAGAGGAAAGCATTAGCCACCGTCAATATGAGTTTTTTCTGCCTCTGTTTGAATATATAATTTTTTTTATTTGAATGTGTAAAGTTGTGTAGTAGTGAAACAAAATAGTAATCAGAGAACTATGCTAATAACTGAGTATTATGCTGTGATTACATTTTATATGCTTACGCTTTTTCGTACATTCTAATGTGATTATTTTTTTCATCGGACTTGAAGATTATGAAGAAAGATCAGAACATCGATCAGCTTCAAAGTGAATTGCAAGATTGCGCGGAAGAACTAACGGTTGTGAAGGGAATACTGCCCAAAGTCTCCGAAGAGAGGGACATGATGTGGGATGAAGTCAAGCAGTATAGCGAGAAGAACATGGTGATGAACTGTGAATTGAACATGCTGAAAAAGAAGATAGAGGCATTGGATGAAGATAGACTCTTTAAAGAAGGCCAAATCACGATTTTGAAAGACGCTCTGAAGAATCAATCATTCGATCTGCTTGGTAATCCAGAGCCAGGCCATGAATTCTTGCTCAGATGATTTGATGGTAAATTAGGCCAAATTGTGCAGAATAACTGTCCATACATACAGGGGTTGTGCGGGTGATAATCGGTTATCTTGGTTTTTCTTTTATAGATTTGGTTAGAAACAATGACTTTGGATCAACACCAAAGTTGATATGAAGTGTTTATATTTTCTGTTTGCCCAGATTGGATTTTGTGGAAATGCATCAGTATATGGAATGCTTCAAATCAATCTTTCTACAGTCTGATTTTTATAACCTGACTGATTTTATCATGTTTAAACATAGACAAGGATCTTGAGTTTAGGAAATGAATTTTCATTTTTCATCACATTTGAGCATAAACTAATAAAATATTGCAACAGACATCCTTGAATCTAATCCGTTTCAATTCCTCGCGCTAAATTTGTAATACTAGTTGAAGATTGATTTCAGTACGCGAATTAGGTCCGAGAGCTTAAATTTTGATCCAATCTTTAATAATACTGTATAACAGAGAAAATAATCAAAATAGTACCTGCTTCTAATTGAAAAGTCCTCAAATGTGGATTTTATGTACAGTTCATTTGTTGGTTACACAGGTTTATTGTCCACGGAAACAACTTTTATTCTGGCAAACTCAATCTAAAATGTTCTTTGTACTACTATACTACATGACAACGACAAAGAACTGACAATAAACATCACAGCAACTAGAGAGCCTTTGCTGGTTACGAAATCACCCAATAATAATAATAAAAACCGTTTGTCAATGAGCACCAAAAGCCTAAGCAAAAGAGAGTCTTGAAGGTGGACGCTGGACTGCCTTGATCACTCACAACGCCATAGGTTTCCAGAACTCAACAGGCTTCCGATGCTGAAAGAATGATGAATTTGAGGATAAAAGATGCAAGACTCAAGAAATCTCAGATAATGATACAAGCAGATAGTAGGAAACAACCAAATAATTTCCAAGATTCCACTTACCTGGGATATAGGCATTTTTGCTCTGATAGAGTCGATCAAGGAGAAGTCAATATCTGCAACAGCAATACCAGTTGACAATCGATCTGAAACACTCAGAAAACAAAATGTTATTGGAGACACAATTGGTTCCTAACAGAAAACATACATGCACTAACTGATACAAGGCTAGGTTCAAGGACAGAGACAGACGGGTACAAGGGTCTATGTGATATACATGAGTGTGAGCAAAGTATTCAGACCTGGTAACCTTCCAACAACCATTCCCCAAGGATCAATAATCAATGTGTCACCGTAGCTCTCTCTTTTATCACTGTGCTTTCCAGCTTGTGCTGCTGCTATGACCTGAAAGACATATATTTCAGTCACCTGGTGATGATAATTGAAGGAAGAGTACTCATGTTGGTGTAGAAAATCACACCCAAATACTATATGAAAACATAAAAAATGCACATGAACATTCAGTGATTCTGTCTCCCACATAAAATTGTGAATCTATACAAGATTAAACTGGAGATTCATTTCAACGATCCTGCTGAGAGCAAACAAGTCGTAAAACTCCTCCACGGTTAATTGAAATTAAAGAGAAAAAAGATCCATACATAACATTGTGTTTCAATAGCACGAGCACGCAGAAGAATCTCCCAGTGTGCTTGGCCAGTTGGTTTTGTAAAAGCAGCAGGTACCAACAAAACCTGCATAAGGAATGAAAATTATCACTTTGTACTCTCTAATACGAGTAAATGTAAAAATGCAAATTTTACCTGTACATCATGGTGGAACCTCAACTGCTGATAAATATCCGGGAATCTCAAATCATAGCAAACTGTCAAACCTAACCGTCCAATGGGACTATCTGCTGCAACAACCTCCGTTCCTGCAAAGTGAGAAGCGAGAATTATCATAGAGAACAATGTATGTGTTGAATTCTTCTCGTCCCAGGTAGTTACCATAAATCTACTTGATTAGATTTCAGAATACTTTACCAGCTCAAACCATAGTATATGTTCCAACTTTCAAGATGATTGTACTGTTTGGCATGCAATAATTGTGCAAGTCTAAACATACAATCCAATATGTTACCAAACTATATGACAAACAGTATGATTCAATAACAGATGAAACCATAAAATGACAGCTATGTTTCAAGGAGTCAATAAAACTATAGAGTGCATACCCGGTTCTGTAAAGCTGCTCTCTTTGTACACTGCACTTCCTGGAACATCCACGTCAAATCTGGAAACATTGGAGTATTCTAGGCTCAGATCTATAACATAAAAATACCGCGTAATAAAAATCTCACATATCATAACTTATGCAATGTCTTCAGACACATTCTTCCATTATTGGGAATAGTTAGTAAATCACGTTGTATTCAGAATGACGAACCATAGACCCAGGGAGACATAGGAATCATCTTACAGGTGTATTTTGCGGAAAACACTCTGGATAGCTCCGGTATCATCTATCAGAATGTGAGCATTGCGGATGCGGTCATCTTCAGATCCTTTTTCTGGGAATCCTCCAAGAGACAACCACATGTTGGAATCCCTTCAAGCAAGACAGCACAAGGTTCTCATAACACGTCATACTTCATTGCTCAAAGAATATAATCCAGACAAAGAAAAGGGAAACTCGAATTAAAGTTCACACGCAATTTTCTTATTAAAGTTCACACACCCTTTGTTGCCAAGAATTGCAATATTATTCAAGCTCACCTAGCAAGAGAGCAGTAACTCTTCATAATAGGTCCATCTAATGGCTCAGCAATCTTAAGACTGTCCCCAGAACGCTCACCCACGTATGAAAAATTCTCAGGAAAACAGACCAGCTTTGCCCCAGCCAATGCAGCTTCCTTGTAAAACAAATGATACTTCATAATTAGCTTCATACATGACTTCTGTAGCTAAATGCTTACGAACGCTGGAAATTATTCTAACACGATTATGCTTATGATTATGATTAAGATTGGAAGTTGGAGCTGAATTTCTAGAATTTGATAGCAAAATGAAGTGATAGAGTGAAGAAAGGGGAGCACCTTGACGAGGCGGGAGCAGGTGGCATAGTTGGCGGCGATGTCGTTTATTGAAGTCATCTGAGCGGCGGCGACTCTGATGATGTTGGCCATGGCGGTTACAGCTCGATCGCCGGCAACCGGTGGACGGAGGAGGAGGAGAAGTGGGCAGCAGAAACTGGTTTCTTGGGCAGACTCCAAGAGTTCTGGGATGAGCCCTTTTAACTTGTCGTGGCTATCGACAGAAAGTCATCCAAGATATTCTGATTAGGCCCGTGTTAATTGGATAAACTCATTATTCAATAAGTCATTATTCAATTAACCCATTTATTAATTAGTCTTAATGAGTTAGATCATAATGGGTTAAGTCATTAAATGGGTAATCCATGGAT
>JAULKK010000006.1:3775537-3787106 GCA_032355705.1 Rubia peregrina
GCTTCTTCTTCTGGCATTGGTGGGTGGGTGGGTGGCATTGGGTTTTACCGAGTAGGCTAGGGTCAAACGATGGTGGCTACGGTTTGGTGGGATTGACTAGGTTTAGGCAGCGGTGGCTACGGTTTCAGCGACATAGTGGGTGCGGTATGAGGGAGGGTTTCAGCGACGGTGGTTAGGTAAAGGGCGGAGTGACCGTGGGTTTGGTGGGATGGGCTTGGTTTAGGCGGCAGGTCGGTGGCTAGGTTTTCAGTGGTGTGTGTGTGTGGAGATTTGATTCTCTAGATATTTTCCTCCCCCATGTCGGTATGGGAAACTGTCCTATGTTTGTGGGCTCGCATGGTGGAGTGAAAGCTACACTTGTTGGATGTGAGTTGGAGGTGATTCCGGCCACCGCATGTGGCGGTGGAGAGGCGGAGATGTAGCGGAGTTGAGGTGGTGTTGGGCGGGCAGAGTTTGGCTGGACTGTGAAACTAGATTCTAGCTGGTAATCGGTGGTGGTTAAACCAGATTCCACCTGCCGACGGAGGCTGCGGAGGTGGCGGAGCGACGAAGATTCGGCGGCGGAGGTGGTGTATCTCGAATGTCCTGGTTGATGTGGTATTGGTGAATTGATGACATTAAGATAGTTGAAATTTTGAGTATTGGCATTGATCCGGTGGAAATTAAGAAAAAGATATGAAAGACATTAGATTAGAGAAAGAAAAAAAAAAGGAATAAAAACCATAAAAGGAGAAAATGGGAAAAAGGGGGGAATAGAATAGGATAGTTTATAATTTTTTATGGTATAAGGATAGTTTTATCAAATTCAAATGATTAAATTATAAATTCATTAAAAAACAGGGATGAGCTTGTAATTTTTTTTAAGTTCAAGGCTAGCTTGTAATGTTAAGTTTTGACACAAGTACTCGAAATGAGACAAAAAGTAAAAGATAGATATCTAAAATAAATTAAAAGTATAACAAGTATCTAAACAAAACTTTTTCATAAGATGAATATCACACTCCTCTGTTTTCTTAAAGGGAGAAATGCTTGTATAACCCCCAGTTCTTGAGAATAGCTCCTAGTTGGTCAAAAGTGCTCTTATACTCATATCCAGTCAAAATATGTGCACTTATACCCTAGTTCCCGCTGACCGGCGTTGACCCGCAAATTTTCAGTGTTGACTTAAACTGAAGTTACCGAAATACCACCTGTTGTTCTTCTGAATTAATTCAGACAGTTTTACCAATAGAAAAAAGTGGGGGTCGCATTTGACCTCCTGGGTATAAATCTATGGATCGTTGAAACATTTCATCTTTTTTGCGCAAATTTGTTGGGATTTGGAGTTGCGGTCAGGGTCGGAGTCGGTGTGGAGAGCTTTGAATTTCGCCGGGAAGGTAGGATCGGATCTACATCTTTGATTCACGATGGACGAGAGGTATGTTTAGGAACTGGAAACTTTATAATTCGTGAACCCTAATTTGATTTTGGCCATCTAGTGGCAATTGATTTGAGAAATGAGAGGGCTAATTTTGTGTGAAGATTTTAGGGCTTTGATTGATGTTTTGAATGTGGTGTTGAAGTCTTTATGTTATTTTGTTATGCATCCGACATAGGCGTAGCAATCACATTCGTTGAGAGCATGTTGCTTGTCCGATATGTACGACGAAAACCCAAATATGTGTTTGGAAGATGTTTAAGAATCCTGGGAGACAATATTATCACTATCCCACTCATGGGTGGTTGTTGATGCAGCTGAAAATGGAAGAGGGGTTGTTGTAAGTTCAATTAACCCCTGGCGCGATGTTCGGATAATGGCGGCTGAAGATGATGAAGAAGAGGTGTTGTTGGTTGTTGGAACTTGTAATGTTGAAATTGTGCAACTGTAGCGCCATATAGACAAAGAGCGCTATAGGCAAGGCAATGACGTAGCGTAATTGTGTCATCTTGGGAGCGAATATGGTCTGTTTTATGATCTCCTTTCTTGGCCTTGGGGTATAAGGTTTTAATGAATCATCGGTTTATACTCAGGAGGTCAAATGTGGGCCAACTTTTTTCTAAGGGTAAAACAGTCAATTACTTCAGGAAAAGAGCATGGGGTATTTTGGTAACTTCAGTTTAAGTCAACGCCGGAAATTTATGGGTCAGCGGGAATTGAGGTATAATATGGGGATAAGAGCACTTTTGAAAATTTGGGGATTATATCAGCACATACGAAGTCAGGGTTAAAAGAGAATTTTTCTTAAATTTGACATATTTTTCATTTTCGCATGTTTTATTAAGATTGATACATTTCCTTTTATGGTAAAAAAAAGGAATCATTTTCGACCACACATTAACTTTTTACTCTCTACACTCAATTCTCTTCACACGTTTCAACTTGTAAAATTAACAGCACATAAAGTTATGGTGTCAAACATGGGAAAATGGAGGGAGGGAGTACATGCAATTCACAATTGCTTCATTTAGTCAAATCTCTAATTAGCCTCAATCAGCTAATTCTTCATCAATCCACTCTTCACCAAACATTCCGATTACTGAAATCAACCATTTTTTAATGAGACAGAGTAAAGGTAAGCTTGCGAAAAAAGGATAATTAAGCAATTTAATTTGGAAGGATAAGTAATTTTTAGTTATGACCAAAGTAAAGAATAGAAAAGAAGAAGGAAAAAGTGGGACAATTAGGCATTGGATGGGGCTGGAGCTAGCAGTTGATGGTGACCCAGCGTGGCATGGTATAGTCTTGTAATAGGGCACGCTTTCAGCTTCACACTCTGTACTCTGACAACCTTGGCTCTCCTCCCTCTTATTTTTTGTACTTAAATGTTGTGTACTTTTGCAAGTGAACAAAAATATCCTTTTGGTGCGTGCCTTCCTGGCTCCTTTCCTTTCCCTTGGTGAGGAGCATATGGGCATACCACGTTAGCTCAAACTATCTTTTCGCATTAACAACACTCAGACTGCATCTCTCAAATCCCCCTATTCTCATCTTAATCTCCACCACAACAACTAACAAGCCACGATTTCCTTGTCCTCCATAATTTATGATAGCCTAGGCCCTAAGGATAAGCAATAGCCTAACTAACCGATGCACATGACATGACCGAGGTCGCAGCTGCCCGGGAAAATTAGCTAAAGAACACCTACAAACGACGAAACCGGCTACTTCTGATATAAATCAACCGTATTGTAAAGGCAGTTAAAGTTAGATTTGTTTGATACCAAAATAGTAGATACACATGCAATGCTTCAAAGCTCTATCTAGGCTGCACCTGCCTAATATGGTCCCAAGCCCTCAATGCTTCTAAGCATCCTTCCAGAGTTGCTGCTATGATAATGTACCCTTTTGAGTTTTAACTCTTACCTCTCTGCCAGAACAAAGCACTTCTCATAACAAATGCCAAGCAATCTGGACCAGAAACAATGACATCAAAGAAAATAATTGATTTACGTTAATCATTGATCCAAGGAACAAGATTATTCTTGCTGCAATCTACGATCTTTCATACTAACGGTTTCAGATCACATTTACAGCAGTGTAACACTAAGATGACAATTTAAGATCAAAATATACAAGAAAACATTTACCCTGTTGGCAGTTTCGGCAGCAATCACCCTTGGAAAGGCTTTGTTCCAGCAAGAAGATATAGAGGCAGGTCTCCTTCCCAGTACAGCCTGCACTTCATCTACATTTTGGGTTAAAACTATAAGTTCATTTCATACAGGACACAAAAAGAAACTCCATTCCTTTCCAGAGAAACTGGGTCCTAAGAAGAGACAGCAGAGATAGTGCCACCTTAATCTGGCAAAACCAGGGATGAATCAAATGTAACAGCTAACAATCGTGAAAAAAATTAAACATTTGTCAATGCAACTAAAGAATCTACACATAAAGTTACAACATTCTGTACCATGTCTATTTTACATGTACAGCATTCTTGAAGTTCATTAGTCTTTCTATGGCTTTTAGCAATGGCTCCAAGAATAATAAGGTACAGAGCACAATGGCGAGCTACGCTTTCCTTGCAAAGATTTCACAACTAAGTATACCACCCACAGATCCAGCCGACCTCCCAGAACCCAAGACTGGAATGATGTTGAAAATAGGGTCCCCAGCCATCTTCAAGTTTGTGTTTACTTGAGCAAATTCATTAAATACTCTGGTGAAAATTGGTGACAGAGTTGCGTGGGAAATGTGGACATCCGCTCTGATGTATATCCTAAAAGTCTGCAGAAGGCAAAATTTAAATGATGAAGGAATTATACGAGAGTGCAATTGCATTATAAATCCAGGGGAAATTACTATATTGATGATTGAGAGTGCAAGATAAGCTAACCGTGACATCAATCCAACCAAAACAGGCTTCCAAAAGTATATTGTGAAGAAGGTAAATACAGAATTTTGCTAGAGCATCCATCTGGTCCTCGATACAAATTTTTCCAGTATCAACATGATCCAAGTGAGGCAGAGAGGAACAGATCTTTATTGCATGAGTTTGTGAGACAGATATGACAGCACCAACTAAACTTCCAGGAACAATGCATTTTTGTAGACATTCATTGTGCCAGTTCTCATGCTTAAAACCCCAACAACTTTCTGTAATATGACTGTTTACAGCAGCCTTGTCAGAGGTCTCAACATTTCCCCGCACATAAAGAATGGGCTTTACTTCCACAAGAGCGCTGCATAGACCCAAAAAAAGAGCACTTTCCAATGTTAAGCATACAGCATGCCGAAAGAAGCAAGCAATAGAAAAATTATTTAACAAGCCTCAAGCAACAATTTAGGATTCTGATCGACATTCTCTGTACATGCTTGTGTCAATGGCCCGACAAAATTCCAACTGATGGGAGCTATATCAAATTACCCAGAGGAAAATGAATGTCTACAATTATGATAAGTGCCGTATATGTGTAGAAAGCTTTTCTGTTCAAATTAAAAGGAGAAAAAAAAACCTTTTGGGCAGATCTGTCACAAGAATGTACAAAAACATCGGATCGAGTAATTCAGACAAGCTTTGACTGCCTGAATCTTTCAACTTCATCTCCTTGAGAAATTCATTTGCCCTCTCCTCTACGGCAATTTTGTCAGACTCACACAAAGATATGGAACAGTACATCACAAAGAGAAGAGCGGACGTAGATATTGAACAGTTAAAGCTTTTTGCCACAGCTTGGCAATTTTCCAAGGCTTGCTCAAGCTCAAATGTAGCCCCTTTTGGACAAAGCAACATTGTTGGTGGGTCAAGACCCAATTGACCTGCCATGTAGAGTATATCCTTGTGCAAGGTTGCCTGGAAAATGGGAAAAAGTCTCGTCAATTCACAGTTTCAAATAAAACTAACAATCCACACAACATGCAGACAGATAAGCATTAAGGTGGCATATTCTAACAAAAAGTCAAGTATGTATAAAACCTGACTGTATGGCCCAATGCAACTAGGAGCCCAGCAGGATATACTTTGTACGTGCAGAACTGTCTTAGTGGTATCACCTGCCACCAAGACTTCAATATAGGCTGGCCCTAATCCAACTTCTGAAAGAGGAAGCTCAACTGTAGAGCGTGAAGGTACACCAAAACGACATTTATCATGAGTTATGAATCTGACATAGGTCTCATTAGCTACAGAGAATTTACTCATATCTGCAATATAGAGATGTATATAGAGTACATGTTCCCAAGAGTAACCGTATTCAGCTAGGTCCCGTTCAATTTTTTCCAGGACACGCTCCAAGTCAGCCTGCAATACTGTCGAGCAAACAGTTAAAACACAGAATGCAGGTGATGCAATTGATTAGGTATATATGCTATCCTTTTACTGGGAACTAATTTTTTACCTGCTGAACCATTCGAAGAATTCTGCAACCAGCATGAGAGAGAAAATGTATCATCTTTTTTGGTTTTTGAGACCTGGATGTTTAGATCATCAGTATTCACTAATCCTGAGAATTCATGTTTAAGCATGCTCATGCTTTCACAACTTTGTGGCCTATCATCTCCTAGGACTTCACATATAAGATCAGTGTCATTCTCCTGAATTTCACCCGATGTTAACAAATTCTCCATCTTTTGCTCCAAGTGAAATGCTAGAGGATGAAGAACCCCAACAGGAGATATGGAACTTGTAGAATGTAAGACAACTTGATATTCATCTAGCAAAATACGGGCATTCTGCAAAAATTAAGTCAAAATTCTGCATCAAACTTGCATTACAATTTGCACTTTTGCAGAGAATTCATTGGTTAATTGCATGGGCTTTGTCTGGGACCAGATACAGTTTTTGCTCCTCAAAGATAGTCACCAGCAGAGAACTCGATGCTTTCTAAGAAGAGGCAATAATAATACAGACTAGACAAAAGAAGGAAACTGAAAACAAGGCTTCCCGCAAATATTTTCAAAGTAAGGAAGTGCACTCACTTTAAAGAGAGGACAGTCAAGAGTTAATGTTTCATATTCTCCTCCTTCACCACAAACATTAACCCCATACAACCTGCCAGATTAGTTGGTAAAACAACTTATTAAACCTTAATATCTTTAGCACAATTACTGTGGGGGGGGGGAGATCTTGATTAACCTCACTTACTCATTCAGCTTGTGAAGATGGGCATCCAAGGTTGATAACTCTCTCCCCAAATGTTTTTCCGGGTCCAATCCCATGACAGCAACCTTGTAGATCAAACAGAACTGTTCAGACTATCTAGTCTAGATCCAAAAGTCAATAAATGTTATCAAAATTACTTTTGCATATACAGAAACCAGAGAATCAAGTACAGTCTTTCTTAACTGTATGATGTGAGCACATTTAAACAAGACAGAGATCTTTAATTGTTGAAAGGACTGGCAGAGCAAAATGTCCAAGCTTTTCAAAGCGGTAACAAATGAGCTCAACCAGAAACTATCCCTACAGTACATAGGATTTGCACCTTTAATGTACTCTTAACTCATAATACCCATTTTAACTATATGCCTTTAGTAGGCAGATAGTTTTCATGTAATTTGACAAATGATTGACATCTAGTATTACAAGTAATAGTCAGAAAAGTTTAGCCCTGAAGAACTACTCATTGAAGCTCTATGCAAAAACAAAAAAAGTCATAACAAAGAAGAATACAGTACAGCCTTTATAGAGAAACCACAAACATGCACACACAAACTCTGATGGACAAATTTGAACATTCTACAAGTAAATAGAAGTTGAAATCAATAATTCTTGCATAAAAAAGCTATAGTTCTGTAAGTTCACGTGATCTCTCTACATAAGTGATTTTAACTGTACCAGCACGCACTATTCTTGTTAATTATACGAAATTCCATTAAACAAGATATCTCATAAGTAATTAAAAATATAAAGAGGCTTAGGACCAATAGAAGGTAAGTGATAAAGAATTATCAAACATCAATCTAGCCATTTTACCTTGACTGTGATGGCGACAATTCCATTCTGGATCTGATGGACATATAAAACAAGCAACAATTAGGATCAGCTAAGTCAATATACCAAATCATCAGTATTGGGATTGGTGTAATAAAGTACCATCTCGCGAAGGAGTATTGTCTGATCTTGATTCCATAAATATGCCAAAGAAACTAGTCCTAGCCTTGAGCACACACTTTCAACCCGCAATCTTTGATAATCAGATGCAATTGCACCAGAGGACACAGCTGTGACAGATGGTATCTGTCGCTTTACTTCATTTAACAGGATATACAGATCTTCGACCTCATCCCCTGGAGTAATACTATAGCTTAGGCCATGGTTCCTGATACAAAATAGCCACCCGTCCCCACCAACAAGTAAATAGAAAGTTTTTCAAAACAACACACCTATGATTTAGAAAATCATCTTTTTCAATACCTGATGGCCATATGAACCTGTAAACATAGCAAAAAAATCTGGACAACACAGGAATATACTAATAAGCTGAGAAAATACTGACACTTAACATTTGATCACCAGTAAACAATAAAGAACAAAATTCAATATAAGGCTTGCCTTGTTGATCCCTGGATTCGCCTTCTAAACAGGGGTAGCCCCATGCATTTAGCATAGCTAACAACTATCTGGTGCCCAACCTGTGATTTCAAAAATAAAATAAAATTTGCAGTGAGTTAAATCGCTCGAGAAAAATCAATGTGGTCAAGGGCATAATGCAATACGAAAGTCAGGTATCCGGGGAACATATCCTCTTATTAACATTAATTCTATGAAAGTAAAAGGCCACATTATTTTGCATTTAATTACAATCCAGTTGATTTCAGATCATTTCACTTGTTTTTAGTAATATATTGTACAGAATTTAGTTCAGTCGCCGAGTTCAGCTGGAAATACTGATATCACTTTAAAAAAAGACAAGGCAATACTGATATCACTTAATACCATCAATTTATTCAACTTCTCGTAACTTTTTAATCTAGCAAGGTTTAATCAAGCATGACTTACTAATAACACTAGCAATCGCAAGTGCTACATTCTCAGCAAGTAAATATAAACTATGTAATGATCAAAAGAGCACATATACCGTTTGATACATGTAGCTGTCGAGCTCGTCCAATGAGTCATCCGCCGGCAACAAATTCGCCAGCGCAACAATCTGAAATCGGAGTGATAAGACAGGTTACAGGTTAGGCTTGTAAAGAGGTCGAGAGAGAGAGAGAGAGCGCGGAGAGTTGAAGTGGAAGCGGAAACCTCGTGGCCGTACTGGAGGCATTTCATCATGACGTAGCAGCTATCCTTCCCGCCGCTAACTAGCGCCACCACCTTCATGTCGCTGGAGACGGTTAGGGTTCTTCCTCCTCTTCTGGAACGGGAAGCAAACAGTAGCAAGTCAATACAGTTACTAGTTGCTCTGATTTCCGTCTTCCTCCTTAAGAGTTATGACCATTCCAATCAGAGCTGTTTGCTGACCCGACCGGACCGACTCGACCGAACTCAACCCAAATCTGATTCTGACACGCAAATTATTTACCTGAATCTGACTCGGCCCGAACTCAACGCGAACCTGATTTTGACATGATAACCTAGGTTCAAACCAGAACCCGACTCGACCCGACCTGATTCTGACATGATAATCTGGGTCCAAACCTGAATCCGACTCGACCCGAACTCAACCCAAAATTTGATTCTGACTTGATAAGCTAGGTCCAAACCCGAACCCGACTCGACTCGACCCGAACTCAATTTAAAATCGAATGATGATAGTGAGAGTGAAAATTCAGAGTGAAATTTATAGTGAATGATGTGGATGCTAGTGAATGACTAAATCACTAATCACATTCCTTAAGAGAGGTGCAACTAATTAGGGATACATTTGTCTTTTCAGTATTGTCACATCATTCACTGTGTGGATTCACTATAAGTTTTCACTCTCTTTATCATTACTCTATTCACAATTCTTGACAGAGGTATATTTTGAACCATGCACTTCTCATTTATAGAGAGTGTGTATTACCACTAAACAGACCCAACTCATGATCTCTGTCTAACATACCTTACAAGTTAAAGTGATTTTAGCATCTTGTATAGTTTAAGCAATTTTTTAGAAAAATCAAATTTGAGAAAACATAAAAAGTTGATCTTCTATTTTTCAAAAATAAAACTAGTTTACTTGTGAGTACAATTCCATCAGCTAGGCTTTACTTGGAGTAAATAGCAAATGACGAATACACAAATCTAGAGGGTCAATTAATCTCCAATAAACTTTGTGACCCATTAAATAAAAGTTAATGGGATTGAAAATTTGTTGTACTCCTTCCATACCAATTCAAATTGCACCGATTTTTTTTACGATCATCAAAAAACTTATATAACCGTTAATATGTTTAATTACGTATAATAACGGCAAACAAAAGTTACTTTTGAGAAACTACTTGTTTATGACGAATTCAACAATATTACATACGATAATATTATTGTTTATATATCTACTCAAATATGCGGTTAAAATTTGATAGAGAATAGTGTCAAATAGTAAGTTTGCAGTTTGATCTGAAACAGGGGAGTATGATTTTTAATGTTAAATAGATGTGATAATAAAATAAGTGGGACGGGGGAGTATGATTTTTAATGTTAAATAGACGTGATAATAAAATAAGTGGTTCATCAATTTGCACTAGAAATATGTTTTGAATTATGTTTTAAAAAAACACGAAGGTATATACGTATGCTTCTTCTGTTTTTTTTTCAAAAAATTTCGCACATTTTCATTTTTTGTATGTATTTTCTAAATTTATCACATTTTTTATGGGACAATGTGAGTCATTCTCAATCATTCATTTTTTTAAAAATTATTTTCACTTGATGATCTTCACATATTTCAACTCGTAAAAACACACACTAATATTATGATGTCAAACATAGTAAAACAAAAGGAGTATAAACACCAATCCTTATTATATAAATAATTCAAAATTGCCGGATGTCTAGGGAAATGGGGTCCGGTGAAAATGGGGTCTGAGAGTTATATTGACACTACATTAATTAGGTAGGGTTATATCTGCACTTAAAATTATCTAAGGGTTATATTGACACTTATGTCAAGTAGGTAGGATTATAAAAGCACTTTTCTCTTAAAACTATCTCTATTTTCACCCCGTTGAGACGAATGTGAGATAGATCTTCATCAAAATTTATCCCAATGTGATCCCTAGTTAGCACCTGACTGCATACCATCTATGTTCAAATTAAGTTGCACTAATTTCTTTTATATTATTTAAAAAAAATCATGTTTGACTTTTTTTTAATATATATTTGTAATTGCATAAAAATGATATAAAAATTAATATTAAAAATTACGTGTTACGATGAATTCAATAAAATCATGTACGATAGTACACAAGTTTAAACATATAGTAATTAATATTTGATAATTTTTTAATCGAGAAAAATCATGTGCAATTTAGGTTATGTGACAAAGAATACTAGATGTGGCACTTTTCTTTTTTGTTTAGTTTTGTGGATTTGACATACTTTCCATTTATGATAAAATTTCTTCAATTTCATTCACTAGTTCTATTTTTTTCTTTCTAAATTTAATTTCACTTACTCATTTCATTCAGCTAAATTCAAACACTTAGGCCATGATGTCACATCCAGTGAAATGGATGTAGTATTATTTATCAATAATCACCAACCTACCAAAAGAAAAGAGAGGTGCAACATAATTGGAGAGTTCGTCTCTTGAAATATGGTATTTCCAAAGTCATGAAAAGAACAATGTTTAAAGTGCAAATTAGAAGAAACGAAAATAAAAATTTTGAGTTACATGAATCAAGTTATAAACTTTATAACTACTCCTTATGTCCCTATTCAAACTGCAATTTAACTATTCATTTAGTCAAAATTCTTAACTTTGACCCCATTGAATAGGTGTATAAGTATAAATATCATTGAGTGAGATCTTGTTAGATTCGTTATGACATGTATTTTCAGAATATCAACTTTTTACAAGTTTTAATTATCCTTAATAAAAGATATTAAAGATCAAACATTTTTGAGTCAACTGATGAAAGTCAAAGTGTGTAGCTTGAATTGAGACGGAGGGAGTACTATATGTTGCATAATAAATTTTTAATATTGAAACTTACTCCCTC
>JAULKK010000006.1:3791547-3809797 GCA_032355705.1 Rubia peregrina
GTATATTTTCCCCAGAAAGTAGATTCAGACAAACTCAAATAGCACCAGAAGCTAACCTCTGGACTAATCATGTCAACTATTTGGCATAAAATATCCTCAAAAAGTACAGGCTCCTGTGCCATGCATTCCATCCTATGCAACTGCTCCTCATAGAAGAATTGTAGTTCGTTCCTTGTTAGAACCCCATTGCCATCCAAATCTATGCATTTAAACCTGATCATTTTTTTAGGAAATTAAAACAAGAGTCAGCTGGAAACCAAGTTTAAGTGAAATGCCAATACCAGACACAATGTAACTCCCATCAGTCATTAACTTTGTTTTGTCTTCAAATCTAACGGCGTGAAATAATGAATGATTAATAAGATAGGGGGAAATTACATTTACATCCAAATAGCCCTTAAATAAGGCCCTTTTGTACACCTACACATCTACAAGCAAATAACCAAGTACAAGAAAACCATAAAATCACATTTGTATAAATGACTGAATATTAATTACCCCCTATGTGTGAATGCAATGTAGATACCTCTAACTTTGAGCTTCATATTACTCCTCCAAGAAGACATTAAAAACTCCAAAACGAGAAAACCATATAATGAATTAATCTAATATGCAAATTATTAAAAGAACTTCAATAGAAAAAAAGAGAGGAAAAAAATCCACTCCTGATTTGATTTCCAAATTATTATTTCATGTAAACAAATTATATAGTGATAGTGAAAGTGAAAGTGTAACCAATAATTTCCACACTGTTATATTATAATAGAGACGTACCAATATTCAAGACTAGGTTCCGATGATTTATCCTCTTCTGACAGAATAAAATAGACGAAATCTTCATATCCCATCTTTCCTTCAACCTTACTCGTGAATCTTCTTGGGACCTTGCAGCGAGGAGGATATGATAATCAGAAGAAGCATTGGCCGGATAATATATAACAAACATATAAGCACATAAAAACCAACCTGAGAAAATATCCTGTCGACGATTCGGTAGGTAAGTGCATGGTTACCATATCTTATAAGGTTCTCTTTGTCAATTAAGAAATCGTGATCTGTGTCCAGCTCCCAAAACTTGCAGTATATCACATAAAAGTGTTCATAAGAGAAGTACCTGCAGCCAGAAATGAAAGCAGGAAAAAGGTTATCACCCCACGCTATGCACTATCAGAAGGCAAAATAACAAAACTCTAGATGTATGGTTCTCAGAGAAACTGGCTCAAGCTCTTTGGGAGATCCCAGAAAACCAATTGAAATTGTACAAGAAAATAGCACACTATCTTAATCATGTTGCAAAATGTGAGCTCTTTCTCAGTGAACATAAGTTTGAGAAAGCTATTGTACAAAAGAGCAATACACAAGGGCTGATCTACAACCCAGAGTCAATCTACAGGTGCTGCATTACCTCAAAACCTTGTTAATGTCCTCCTCTTCATCTGCATGTTGCATTGCAGCTAATAAGGTCGATCGCTTTAGCTCCCTAAGAGTAAGACGGCCATTGCCCGATCGATTGACATAGTAGAATATTCTGTATATTACAGTTTCAGCTGGCCAACAGCATAAAGAAGATATTAAGATGCAAAACCAGAGCGATATATTTGCTCACTATGAATACAATGCTCTATAGACTGACGGGAGGTGAGAAGTTATGAATAAGACCACAGAACTCCAATCATCAATGACCATACTGATATGAGACACTAGGAAGTTATTAAGCAACAGTGTGCCATAATGCCAACAAAGTAACAGTAAAGAAAGGTTTGAATACACCAATACTATCCAGCTGAGACTAAGAGAGCTGACTGTGCAAAAGACAGACTTTGAAAATTATTATATGTCGAATATTCCAACACTAAATTCAAGGGCCAATAGTAATGCACAGTCATCATGAAAAATCTCACGATTTATACTCCACAATTGAACGGAAATAATAGCAGAATCATTTCTAGATTTTAACGGCAAGTTGCAAGGGTATGCACTCAGATGCTCCACAAGTCTAGTTCATTTACTTCATCTATTGATACAATAAAAGGACACAGCAACTATTAATCTAATGTGTCATTTGACATTTACTCTAACAAAAGTGAGCATTGAGTCTGACTATTCAGCACGATGCTCAACTGGATGCACCTCTCGAACATACAATGACTAGTAACTTAATCGGTTATAATTACCAACAATAGACATCAATTTTTCTTTGAGAGGTGAATACAGCAAAAGCACAAAAGGACCAATATATATGTGTGTGTATATACTATATGTGTGTGTGAGAGAGCTATTTAAGGAGATTCTAATAAGCCAATTTTTACTCACTACTGTATTCTGATAATCATTTTTCATTCTACGTCAAACTAGAAGAGGTGAGTTAAGTATAATGCACTCTATTGCAGTCTCCTTGATTCTTATACAAGGCTAAAGCTTCAAAGTAACCAGATATTGAAGATCATGATGGAAATAGTGTGAAGCAAAAATAGAAGATACCATATCTCTCCTGAAATTCAGGCGTGCTTTGCAAGAACTCCAACCCGGGATGAGTTGCCAAAAGTTCTCGAAGTACAGGTTTGAAATCATCCTATCGAATGGAAGTTCAAATAAATTGTCAGAATTATTTTTAAAGCCACAAATATAACTACACTTAAAAGCTAACATTCTACAGTAGTACAGAAATTCTAAATAGTGTAATCAAGTCAAAAAAAGAAACCCAAACCCAAGAATACCTGAGTAAGATACTGGAGATCAGCCTGCTTCAATATTGCGAATACTTGTGTAGCAGTATCCTTGGTCAACATATTGTTGCTGGTCCAGAAGTCAACAAAAGCATCCCTGAGTATACAAGAACAACATAGACTAATAAATGGGGGATTAAATGACATTATATTCATGTAACTTCATCTTATTGTGCACATATTCTTGGGTGGGGTCCCGGCATAACATCAATGTAAAAGAACTACTCACAGTTAACATGTAACTAGAGTTCCAACCCCTTCTAGGAAATCAAAAGAACAATGGCAATAGAGAAATGAGAGAGTGAAGATGAATAGAATGTTTTCAGTGGCAGGTAATGCCATCTAACCGGACACTTCAATATAAAACCAGCAGAAACGGATGTATATTGATGGGCATCCCGAAATTGGCTACATAGATTTGTAAGTTAAAATTGCTAACAAGCCTGAGAACTAAATCAAAGGCTCTGTTCTCCACACAAACAGCATTACCACCAGCCCGGACCCTAATAAGAACGTATAACTACAAGCATAAAGTGGTGCCTAAGATCTTAAAATTCATACAATTAATCCCACATAAAATCCATCAGTTAATGCTATTAGATATCAGACAACCAACTTGATGCATATAAATACAACAAAAAAGCACACAAAAATAGGACACGCCACCAAAATATGGATGTAGATATCATACCGGGTTATGGTGCCCACGGAACCTACATCTATCTTTCTGAAAAGGGCACTGGAGAAGAATGAAGGAAGCTTGCAAATCTCCTTTATCAAGGGTTTCAATTCTGCAACCCCATTGCAAGGTTTTAATATAACACGTTAAACATGCTAAAAATACCACGGACCGTTCACAGCTAAAATTTCAAAAAGAAACAGTTTTTAAATCTCACCATGCATTTGTAGTGGTTCCACGCGGCCATAAAGGAACTGATTTATCCTATAACTGAACCGTTCTTTAAGTTCATTCGGAGGTGGACGGCCATTTTGGAAATAGAACTGTATGAGTAGAAATTTCACTTCAGCCAGAGAAAGGAACATCCAAAAGGTAAAATTTCAAGAAAGTAAAATCTAACAAAGCCTCCCAACCTGAGGTATCAACTCTTTCGCCGGCTCAGTCACCATTTTAAGAGGAGAAGGATTAAGATTGTTGGACCCTACCCTATGCTTTCGCGGTGAATTAATAGAGCTTCTGGGCGAAAGGGGAGGAGTGCTACCAGCAGCAAACATGGAAGGTAAAGTATTGCTTGATGCAGCATTTGTGCTAGATGCTGTTCCAGAGACATTCATAGGACCACCTCCCTTGGCATTGTTTAGCAAAGTTCTCACCTGCACATGCACAAATACAATACCTCCCTTCATATAAATGTATATAATTAATCTATCCCAATAAGAAGCCTCGTGAAGGGAGCTTATCGAGGCAACTAAAATCAGGCTGGACAAAGAACTTGGATTGTATCCACGGCGAAAGGATAAAAAAGAATATGCATAAGAAGCCCTTTACGAAACTAGGAAAAATATACAGAAAACAGAAGAGGCAATCATCTTTGTCCCTTTATCGAAACAGTAAGCACAATCAGATTCTAACATCACCAAGTATAGTGTCATAAAACTTCAATTTACTACAAATAACTCTATTCATCGAGATACTTAAAATTCCTCGAATCGTCGTCAAACACTGTTCAAATTTTGCGGCAGCTCTTGGTGAGATTGATACAATCTCCTATTACATTAAATATACTCTCGTCATATGTCGGATTTGTGGTGAGATTGTCTCAATCTCCTATTACATAAATATACCCTCACCATCCATCACCACGTGTTCGAACAACATCTTTACGATCTATAATACTTCATTACAAGCAATCATATCCTAGAAATGCCAGTCATCATCTATTCCAGCTTCTACAGCATACAACTTCCAAATAAAGCGCAGAGTTTAATCCTCAGTATATCCTCACATTCATTTCTCCCTCGAAAAACTAAGCCATCATTACTCATCCAATCATTTCAACCACCCTCACAAGCGTGTAAATTTGCGGCGATCCTTGATAAGATTGTCACAATCTCCTATTACATAAAATGCACCCTTGCCATCTGTCACATTCTTGGTGAGATTGCATCAATAACCTATTACATAAACATACCCTCACATCCGTGACCACGTGTTCGAACAACATCTCGGCGATCTATACTACACCATTACATGCAATTATCATCTATTCCAGCTTCTACAACTTACAACTTCCAAATAAAACGCTAAGTCTAAACCTCAATATATCCTCACAATCATTTTCTCCCTAGAAAAACAAAGCCCACATACTCATCCAATCATTTCAACCACCATCCTACAAGTGGTAAATTCACTCTATTCATAATTACTATATCCACAAAGAAACCTGAGTACGTTCCATAAAACTCCAATCATCAAAAAAATCAAAAGAATCAGGCATAATCATTGGCTTATACAAAGCGTGCGAAAAAATCAATTACCAATGCCCCGGTGTCAGGGAGTGAAAGCCATTGGTCGAACAGCTTCTCAGCAACATAGGGATTAGCTTTGATGGACAACGGGGAGACCTCCGGCAGCTGCAACAAGTCGGCATCGAGGCACGCCACGTCACCGTTAAAATCCAGCTCCATATCAACCACTCGAATGAAATTCCAATGAAATCTTCAAGCACCGCGAAATCTTTAGATCTTCAAGCGCCGGCTCAATCATCAAACAAACGAAAGAAACCACGAAAAAAAGGCAGAACAAAACCGCCCCGAGGTCGCTCGCCCTACGTGAAATGAGCCCCCGTCTTCGTCAGCTATACAGCCGCCGGAGAGAATCAACCAATAGGATCTACGGATTCAAGGATCTTTCCAATAAACCCTAGAAACGAATTGCGGTGTGTTTTGGGGATCGGAAAAATGCGTGGGGAAGTGAGCTTATGTACGCGGATGGGGATTGCTTGTTGGAGCGAAAATCGACCCGACCCGAATTTGTTGTTCTTCTTCTTCTACCTGAGAAGCGAAAAAATTGACGAAGTGCTGAGAAATGGGGGACCTTGCCTGCCTTTCCTTTCTCTACTGCTGATTCCGAAAATCTAATTCCCCTCGGCACGTGGAACCACCTTGGCCCATTTTAGCTCTTTTTTTAAAAAAAAGAATAAAACTAGTTTTCTAAACTTTGTGATACTCCCTCTGTCCCAACTTAAATTACACAGAAATCATTATTATGTTCTTCGAGAAACATGTTTGACCGCTAATATCTTTACCAACGTATAATAATGGTAAATAAAAATTTGATATTTGAAAACTACTTGTTACGACGAATTGAACAATATTATACATGATAATATTATTATTTATATATCTATTCAAATATGTGGTCAAAGTTAGACACTGAATAGTGACATAAAGTGAAGTGAGTAATTTAAGTTGGGACGGAGGAAGTAGTATTTTTGCAATCTCGCCATTATTAAATAAAAATCTTAATGGCCATATTTAGTAAGGTGGGATTTGAATATTTAATATTTGCGATTTAAATTTTGTATAATTATTTGAAACCCTTGTTAATTTGTTTTTATAATAATTAGCTTTTGATATTAACAAAATTTTCAATAAGTTTGGCGATTCGATATGAGATGGAGTGGTTTGATTGTTTCTCCACTGATCCACAAGATGATGCTGATCATCATGGTCTTCGATTCTCGCGACAAATCCTCCAAAGAAGAGACGGTGTCAAAGGGTTTGGCGCCTCCATAACATTCTCCGAGTTAAGAATACCGACGGTTGAATACACACATCGTGAAAGCTCAGATCCCGCTATCCTGAGTATGTCGGTGATGTCGAAGCTCGGGAAGAGAATGTTGGTGTCGCGGCCACGGATCAATTGGCAAAAACACCATTGCATTTGACGACCATGACACATCTACAAATCTTCAAGGGATACGTGTACAAAATTAATGGCGTGATTTTGGACTTGTCACATGTGGATCTTCTTAATCTATGTTGAAATTTATTGTATTTTTAAATTACATGTGGCCCATTAGTGTTTTTACAAATATCATTATCTTTGTTTACTGCTGGTTATTTACTGAATTTTAATCTCGTAGAAATGATGCATTCCCCTGTTATATGGTAGGTTAGTTGTTTTTTTTGAAATTTAAACTTGTATTTAATCAATAGTCACATAGGTGTTCGCGGTTTTGGTCACCAGTATTCTTTTGTAGTTTTCTTATCATCGCAAATAGAGATGACTATGGCAGTTTATATTGTATTTTAAAAAAAAAATCAAAGTCCCAAATGAATGGGAAGGGGGTTTATATAAGGATCCCCAGACCTAAAAAAGTATCTCGAGAAGAGTTTGTTACAAGATGATTCAAGCTATTTTTGAAATTCCTATCAAATGTCAAGCAAACAAAAAGGTAACAATCGTCAATTGAAACGATTTAATGCATTTTTAAGTAGTGTTTCCGCTAAAGATATCTCCACCATTCGTGTTAATACCTTTAGAATGGCCAGACTGCCTAAAGAGCTGCTCAAAATCTTTGTCAAAACTGAGCGAAGATGAAAGTTCATATTTGCTATGTTCACAAATATGAATTGCAGACATCTTCTGATGGAGTGCATCTATAACTGGTGAGTACTTTGCTTGATGACCAGGTTCCACTTCCTGCTTTTCATGAATTTGATCATATGCATTATGAGTCTTAAAGTTACTGCACCAGCAGATTGTTAGTGATTTTTGACATCTCCAAAGCAGCAAAGCTCCAAGAAACTTCAGTGATATAGTTGATGCCCTCCAAAATGAGGGATGATGTTCTTCAATTGGGCAAAAATGAGTGGATTCTTATAGATGGGAGATCCAATGCATCTTCAATAATTGCCATCCAAGCTTGATGTGTAATATGGTTCTCAACTATCTCCATAACTGGTTCGTTTGAGCTTTACAGTGTGGTGTTTTGCGCCAAGTGATGAGCAGCTTTGTTCTGTTCTTATATACATGATGGAAGGAGAGTTGATAAGTTTCATGCATCCTCTCAACCTCTCAAATGTCCCTTTGCAGAACCCATGGAATGGGTCTCTTCTTCGTGAATAAATGTACAACCTGCAAAGAGTCAGTTTCGACTATAAGTGGGAGGAAATCTTTTTGTACACAAATCTCGATGCCAAGTATACATGCTTGAAGTTCAGCATGCAGTGGGTTGTCAATATTCTTAAGGAATCATTTCCCCATGAATTTAACATCTCCTGCATTATCCCTAACTATCAGTCCTCCAGTATGATGATTAGCTATAAGACACGAGGCATCCGTATTTAATTTATACCCTATATCAGGTTATTCCGACTTATATGCTCAAGCAACCCTCACCTTAGGTTGTCTAAATTTCTGAAATATCCCTCTCTGTATAAAATCTCGACAGTCGGGTTTAAGAAATTGGAGATGTAAACTGAAAACATCAACACACATCTTGTGTTGTTCTAATTTCATAATGGGTATATATGGTTTAACATTTTGGTGCAAGAAGTTGCTCCTATTAATCCATATAATCCATACTACCAAATTAGGTATAACATAAAATAGATTATTCCTCACTTTTGAGTATCTATCCATAGACCAGAACCAAGATAAGAGATCAGATGTATGATTGAACTGAATAGGTGGCAGATTCAAAATGTTATGACATTCAACCCACATATTCTTTGCAATCAAGCATTCATTAAAATAATGATTAAGAGAGTTCACTTGATCACAGAAACAACACTTAGAAGCTAAATTAAACCCAAGATATCTCAGAATATCATCATAAGGTAGGAAATTGTTAATTAATTTCCAGATAAAAATGGAAAATTTTGGAGGTATCAAAGGATTCCATACCTTTAGTAGAGAAGGTCTTTCTGCAGCTAAAGGAGATAAGATCTTATAAGCATAGGTGATAGTAAACTTACATGTAGAGGAAGGCATCCAACCCAGCACATCATCCCTGTCGAATAATTGCAACGGTTCCTGCAAAATAGCTATGATTTCTATGGGAAAACCATGTTCAGGTTGAGGGATTATTTCAGATTTCCTTTGCTGGAACTGAGAAATGGTTAAGTCTTTGTGAGGGTGTTCCTGAGTATGCTGCCATAGGTCCGTGAGTACTCCCTTACCCGTCCAATTAACCATCCAAAAATTGGATGTTCCCCTACCCACCTGAATCCTTAGGTTAGCTTCAACTATATGATTAACGAGCTTAATCCTTTTCCATGGGCCTGAGGATCTAGCAGAGTTAGGAAGTGACCAAATCAATTTTGCCCACAAGGTATTTCCTAACTGCAGCTTCCAAAAAAGCTTAAGTGAGAAGTTAGTTATTGTGGTATTAATGTCTCTAAAGTGAAGTCCATTTTGAAGTAAGGGGTAGCAGAGTGAATCCCAAGATTTCCAATGTTTTTTTTTTCTCAATTAAAGAATCCCCCAGAGGAAGTTCCTGAAGATTTGTTCAATTTGTTCAATAACATGCTTCATGGGTGACATAACACACCAAATATGTTGAGGGATAGAGGATAAAACGTGTTTTATGAGAATAGACCTACCTGCCATGTTAAGCCATTTGTTAGTCCATTTATTAACCTTGTTGTTAACTTTCTCGACTAGTGGTTGGAAGTATGCATTTCTCTTTCTACCTTTAAAAATGGGTACACCTATATAGGTAAAAGGGAAAGATCCTTGTTGCATTTGTGTCAAGTTTCTAATCAGTGCAAATCTATTGGGACTACCTTTAAAAACTTTTGCATGTTGCATGCATAAAGCACTCTATCAACCATGTTTGATTCCTTCAATAACGGCTTTATTGCACTACTACTATGCTTGTGGAGTTATCAATCTTTGATAAGCATATGTATAGTTCTTTTACTCATGTTGCATTGTGAAGCTGACCTCTGGTATGTCTTACATAATGATAATGGAATAGATTTGAATGCTTCCAAGTCGGGTATTCTTTTTGTTTTGAAATAACCAGGTTTCTTGCTGATGACATGTACTGGTATACCGGCTGCAATATGCTTTTTGACAATGTACCACATATTATGCACGGTCCGCAAATTGATGCCCACCTTATTGCAGCCTCAACACCCTTCATGTACTCGATGTTCCCTAGGTTGTGTGACAAGCAGGAATTGTGCCACCGCATTCTGCTTCTCATCCTTCAAGTTTTTGCTTTGCAAGGTCACCAGGATCAAAGACTCGACGATGTTTGCTAAGAGCCCATTTTCAGAAGATAGAAGTGAGAAAATGGAGTTTTTGGGATATGGAGAGTGATGAATGAAAAAAAATCAGCTAAAGCCTTTTAGATACTCATTTTTCTTGACAGTATAGGATTTGTAGCACACCCTTTTTAGAATTATTTTAACTTTTAATGTAAATTTCCCTCCATTTTTTTAGTAAAGCACAAGAAATCTTCCCATTTTGGAGGGAATGTTTTGGGCTTCATTAATGAATCCAACATATTTCCAAGCATGATTCACATTCTAATTCACTGACATCATCACTATTATAGATGACGTTAGCAAAAGAATTACTCCCCTACTTGAGCAACGTTTGGCTGTCACGTATTCCCACATAAGTAACTAAGTTAATATTTTTAGAATTGAAGGAGTGTTATTTTTTCTAATCTAGCACTCACGCCCCTAACACAATCCACCTCCATCCATTCTCGCATTCATAAAAATTATAAGATTAACTTCAATTTAGACTTTAGAATCTAATTCCATCCACTCCAATACTACTCTTAAAAAAATCCTCTTAGAAATCCTAATCTTATAAACATTCACCTAAATAAGTTCGAAAGGAAAATTAATAGACGTCAGTTCGCATGGCCTATTTTCTCCAACAAACTATCGAAAATCAAGGAAGCATGTCTAGAGACGATGGAGAAGTTCAATAGGAATGAAATGGGTATGGGACAGTGGTAATTCGGCGAGTTTGTGTGTCGGGATATTGATGGAATGAAGTTTAGGCGTTAAAATTTGGAATAGCCTTTCTTGTCTTGTTTATTAATTCCCATGTTCATGTTTTAATCTGCTTCCTAGCTGGACCCTAAACTATAAATCATCATCCTCTTTGTATGTCTATTGTGTCCTTCATTCATTCTATAACTTTCGTATTCATGATGTTTTCTTTTGACCTTTTGTTTGCTCGTTTTGTAATCACACACTCCCCCGTCTCATTTCAACCTGCAATTTAATTATTCATTTGATTAAAACTTTTTAACTTTGACCAGAAAATTGAATTAGTGGATAATTAATTCAATTTAGATGATTAGATTTGACAGATACCTTGTTGGATTCGTTGTAACATATATTTTTAAAATAAATTTTAACTATCCTTAATAAAAGATATTAACGATTAAATATTGTTTGAGTCAACGGTTGAAAGTCAAAGTGTGCAGATTGAAAAGAGATGGGAGGAGTATAAAATTTCTGGGCAAAAATGATGTATAAATATATTTTAGTTAGGCAAAGTCTTGGGAAATACCGTCTTTTCATAAGCTTATGGGAAAACGGGGTTTATTAGAATAATAAAAGGTAAGAGGTCTTAGTTGCAATATTAAAATTTTATTATGCAACATGTAGTAGTCATAAAATTTATAACCCGATTCATGCAATCCAAAAATTTTATCTTCATTTTTTCTATTTTACACTTTAACATTTGGCATATCCATGACTTATGAAAAGATCGTATTTCAATAGACAGGCTCTTTTAGTTATGTGTGGTCAAATTCATAATGAAAATTTTCCTCAATTTTATGGTATTTAAGACGTGTGTGTAAATTTAATAAACGAACATTCGAGAATTTTGATATCGTGAATTATGTATTCGGGTTGCATTAATCGGAACATAAACTTATAATTACTAAACGTTGCATAAATTTTAATATTGCAACTTAAAACTTTTACCTTTCTATAATTCAAATTCAATCATGTCTTTCCACGTGTCTATGGAAAGACGGTCTTTCCCAAAATTTTGCCTTAAAAGTTATATTCAAAAAATAATATTATGATGGTGAGTATGGTCGGAACATGGAGGAGGCGGTGGATAAAAAAACTCGAAGAATACAAATTTATTTATTTTAAAATTTAACATTTTAAAATTTAAAATATAATTTTTAAAATATCGGTAGTTGTTTACTGGTCTGTTAACTTCAGTGTAATATGTTAAGTCCGGTAAAGTAACTAATTGAGAACATTTCGTAATAATTTGGAAACATTTTCACAATGTTGTTCAAAAAAGAGAAACTAAACGTGTAGTTTCACCCAAAAGTGAACATCTACCTTGTCAATTACGGTTAAACATGAAGAATGTAGTAAAAAAAAGTAATTAGACAAATTGGAGTGGAACTCAGGAGTATATGCGATTAATAGGGTGGTTGGTAATTAATATTGAACGGCACAACTTTTACTGTTCCACCAACATAATCAAGTGATGGAGTAATGTAACGCAGGCCGCAGCCCAACCGCGCGCACAATATTTATGGGAGGTTTACTCATCTTATCCATTGAAGCAGATGAGCCAACACTCAATCGATGGGGTACACCTGTGAGTGTATTACTCATCGTATCCAATGTTGATGAAATCTTACAAGTCCTCTAATTATTGATGACAAGGTTTCCGATTTGTTTTAATTTATGGTCAATGTCTTTGTAATTTTTTAAATATTTATTTAATGTATTTATTATATTAAATAATAAAACAATAAATTTAAATAAAGTATTCTCACGTTCAAACATATGTTATTACATGTTTTAACTTATAAAAGTATTTTAAATGTATTTTTTAAGCTAAAAATTAAGGCAAAGTCTTGGGAAATACCGTCTTTCCATAGGCACATGGAAAGATGTGGTTGAATTGGAATTATAGAAACGTAAAAGGTTTTAGTTGCAATATTAAAAATTTATTATGTAACATGTACATGTATGAGTGATAGGTTTATGATCCGATTAATACAACCCAAAAAAATTATTTTAATTTTTTAAAAATTTACAGTTTAAATCTTAATTTTTTCATAACTTTCCATAAAAAGACGACTCTCCTTGTTTTAACTTTAATATTTAAATTTTATGAAAAATTAGACTGGTGGAACTTATGGACAAACCGCTATCACTTTCACTTTTTAAAAATGAGTAATATCAGGTCAACACCAAATGACCGAAAGACGGAAAATGAACGAGAGGGGTTTAATTCCTTTTGGTAGGGTTTAAGGGTTTCTCTAAAATTCAAACAGAAGTTAGATTCTCTCCTTTTGAAGCTGCCGATTTCAATCCGCAAGTAAGACGTAAATTCTCATCCTTTTGTTGTGCTTTTAACTTCCACTTGCTTACCTATTTTGCCTTTCAAGAATTCAAATGCGTGGGCGTTTTGTGTTGATAGTTTTGGGGTATTATGCATCGACCATTTGTGTTGTTTAGTCACAGACTGCTCAGAAAAACGTCACTTTTGCATAGCAGAACAAGTAGAATTCTGGGCACTGAGTTGAGAAATTGGAGCCAAAGAAATGATGGGTTTACTTCATTTACAATGTCCATGTACACACATGCCCACAACAGGCGCGTTCAGGACCCGAATGACCCGGCCACCTTGATGAGGGAAGATGGGGTTTCTATATGCTGTCAAATGTGGATAGAAAATTTCCGCGAACCCAACAGAACTGTGACCAATTTGAGTGATTATTTGAGGAGATTTGAGCTCTGGGTTCTGGCTTATCAGAAGGTTGCTGCTGATGATACCGGGGCATATGTGCCACGCAGTACGATAACTAGGCCTACCCTTGAAGATTTGTTGGCGTTGAGGAATGCGGTTTTGGATAATAGGTTTAAGTGGGGAGCTAGGTTAGATTTCTTCATCAAGTCCCCGAGGGATAAGACTGATTATGCATCTTTGTCCAAAAGGAAGATTAGAGCTATTATGACCACGACACAGCCATCTCCATTTCAGGATAGGATAGTTCATGAAGTTCTGTTAATGATTTTGGAGCCCATTTACGAGTCTCGATTTTCAGACAAATCATTTGCATTTAGGCCAGGGAGGACTGCACATACAGTGCTGCGGACGATAAGGAGAAGTTTTGCAGGTTATCTGTGGTACATAAAGGGGGATCTGAGCACAGTGTTGGATGGAATGAAGGTTGGATTCATAATAAGCGCTTTGATGAGAGATGTTAGGGATAAGAAGGTGATTGACTTGATAAAGGCAGCTCTGACTACTCCTGTTATAACTACTCAGGTAGAAGAACCTAAGAAAAAGAAGAAGAGGAAGTATCAAAAGAAGAGGGTGTTGGCAGATGATGAGCCGAAACCTGATCCTTATTGGTTGGAGTCCTTTTTCGGGTTTGCACCTGAAGAGGCAGAAAAAGTCCCTTCGTGGGGGCATTGTGGTATCCTTAGTCCTCTGTTGGCTAATGTGTGTCTTGATGAATTGGATCGCTGGATGGAGGGTAAGGTTAAGGAGTTTTACAGGCCATCTAAAAGTGATGTGATTTGGAACAGTCCTGAAGGAGACATTGAACAGGGGAACACATCCTGGCCAGAATTCGTTCCCACAAGTGGGCCGGATAAGACTAGGAAAATTGATTACATCCGCTTTGGTGGCCATATTCTGATTGGAGTTAGGGGGCCTAGGGCAGATGCAGCTACATTGCGAAAGCAGTTGATTGAGTTTTGTGATCAGAAGTATATGCTCAAGCTTGACAATGAAAGCCTTCCTATTGAGCACATAACGAAAGGAATTATGTTCCTTGATCATGTATTGTGTCGTCGAGTTGTATATCCAACTCTTCGATACACCGCTGCCGGGGGGAAGATTATCAGTGAGAAGGGTGTTGGAACTCTGTTATCTGTTACTGCTAGCTTGAAACAGTGCATCAAGCAGTTTAGAAAGCTAAGCTTTCTCAAGGGGGATAAAGATCCTGATCCACAACCTTGTTTTAGAATGTTTCATGCTACTCAAGCTCATACAAATGCTCAGATGAATAAATTGCTAAGCACGATTGTTGAGTGGTATAGATATGCAGACAATAGAAAGAAAATTGTGAACTTTTGCTCATATATCATTCGGGGTTCTCTTGCAAAGCTATATGCTGCAAAGTACAAGCTACGTTCACGGGCTAAGGTCTACTTTATAGCTTCAAGGAATTTAAGTCGTCCTTTGAAAGAAAGAAAAGGGCAATCTCCAGAGTACCATAATTTACTCAGAATGGGTCTAACAGAATCGATTGATGGGCTTCAGTATACAAGAATGTCTCTTGTGCCTGAGACTGACTACTCACCTTTTCCGGTTGGTTGGCGGCCTGATCATGAGAAGGCATTGCTTGAATACATAATGCTTGATAATCCCGCGACATTAGAGGAGCAACGAAGATGTCTCAGAGAGCAGGGTCTTATATCGCCACAGGATTATACCTCGATGCTTGTTTGGAATTACAAGAGAAACGCTATTCCACTCGATCAGCTTTCCTCCTTAAACCTACAACGAGAAAATAAACTTCTGTTCAGTTCAAATGAGGATCACAATGATAAAATAGTTGAGGGTGGAGAAGAAAATGAAGAAACTTTGGATGCTGCTGAAGTCTGAGAAGAGGTCAAATTATACTCTGTAGGAGGTGACATCCATCCTCTTGGAAGCAGGTTTTTGAAATGCAGATATATGGTTTTCTCTTTTGAAGTTGAAAGATCAGCTCATCATGTAGTTATACAGGTTTGGTTGTACTTTTTGCTGCATAGTATGTGACATGCAAATCCAGATACTTTAATGATAAAAAGCTCTTTCATAGACATAGTAACTATCTGGCACTTGGAATTGGGGTTGGATGTTAGTCTTTTGTTATTCCAAATCCCTTTGGTAGGCTCTTTTATGAAGTTCTTTTCCTTCCAGTTCCATTGCAAAACACTTGACTTAAAAAACAAGAAATCTGTAAAGGTCTCTCATAGACAATTGTAACTTGACATAATAGCATGAAATTTGGGATTAGAAATCTTATACTATTCGAGCTTGTATTATTATCGATCCCTTTGGTTGTCTCTTTTAATGAATTTTACCCTTGCACTGCCCTGTAAAGGATCCTTTGGCGGGATCTAAAACCAGTAAATTAAAGGAAAAAAGCTGCAGTTAATGTTCTTGTAGCGATTCTCCCTATGGAGGGTATGCTTCATTTTTTTTTACTTATTTTGACATTGGAGGGATCTGTAAGTTTCCATTAACTGTCTAAGTTATAAATTTTGTTCTTTCTTGAACCCGATAGCTAGTTGATATGTTTTTATGCAGTAAATGTAGCAAGCTAAATAGAGAAGGGTCCTGTATGGGTGGGTTGGTGTGCAGTTGTAGTCTTGGTGGGGTAGGATCCCTTTTGATCATGAAGCCTGATTACTTGATGCTTCTAGAGGCAGCATGGTATTTGCTGAGATTGTTTCAGAATCGTCCTTTTACGAACCAGGTTGGTAAAGGGGATTTGGGAATACTAATGAAAGAATTTACTTATTCCTCCTTTCCTCCCCAGCTCTGAAATAAGAATTCCCCACTTCACTTTATGCCTTCTGAACCACGAAAAGAGAAATCATGTCGAAGTCGTATGAGGAGTCTGTTTACATGGCCAAGTTGGCTGAGTAGGCCGAGAGGTATGGGAAAATGGTTGTGTTCATGGAGAAGGTTGACAGGGCTGGATTCTGAGGGAACTCCCTGTGGAAGAGAGCAACTTGCTTTCTGTTTCTGTTATAGGAATGTTATTGGAGCTAGAAGAGCCTCGTGGAGGATTATCTCATCTATTGGGTAAAAGGAAATGAGTCGCGGGAATGAAGATCATGAGTCAGTTATCAACGACTACAGGGGAAAGATAGAGGCTGATCTCAGCAAGATATGTGATGGGATTTTGAGCCTGCCCGACTCACGTCATGCACCTGCGGCCACTACTGCCGAGTCCAGGTGTTCCATCTGAAGATGAATGGTGACTACCACAGGGTACCTGGCTGAGCTCAAAACTGGAGCTGCTGAGAACACTTTGGTTGCCTTCAAATCTTCTCGAGACATTGCCCTTGCTGACCCCAGTAAATTTGGTCTTGCACTTTCTGTTCCGAGATTCGTGCAGTGCTTGCACTCTGGCAAAGCAGGCATTTGATGAAGCAATCTCTGAGTCGGACTCTTTTGGTGAAGAATCCTACAAAGACAGTACACTTTTTGTGACAATCTGACTTTGTGGATTTCTGGTGCGCGGGAAGATGCTGGAACTGAGATCAAGGAAGCGTCTGAACAGGAAGGCGACTGTCCACGGGCATTGCCTAGTTGGAGCATGTCTGCCGATTTAGTGGATTTGGGAGGTGTGGTGTACTCTGCTTTGTGGTATTGTGGCAAAGTGAAAAAGAACTATCTGGGTGATAAAATATTTTACACAAACTCTTCTTTTAGGCTGACTAACTGTTGGTCAGAATTATTTTATAATTAATGTGACTAACGAGGTGATTTGATGTTTGTTTTTGTTTATTGCCACGAGATTCATGTAACTTTATAAAACTTTAAAATTGTATCACAATGTATAGATAATTATAATTTGATCTTGCATGTTATTGAAATGAATTTTTTCATAATTGGTCTAACCGTTAGTCAATTTAACAGGAGACTTTCTCAATATTTTAATGTTAAAATCTTATTTTTAACGTTAAATACTCCATTAAATAATAATTTCAACGAAGAAATAGTTACTCTTTGAGGGATCGGAAAATGATTTAACTATAAAGATTGAATTCAAGGTAAAATTGATAGATAGTGTTAAATACTGCAAAAAAAAATTAACGAGTGCGAAACTTATCAAATTAGTAAAAGGAAATAAATTTTACATAATTTGCAGGACAGTTGAAATATGTTAATTAAATAAAAATATATTTGAAAGGATATGTATGTCTTAAAATATATAAAAAGATGTGCCCTTGAAAAATGACAAAGTTTTGGGAAATACCGTCTTTCCATAAATCCTTAATTAGAACAATAAAAGGTAAAAGATCTTAGTTGCAATATAAAATTTTATTGTGCAACATGTAGTAGTTATAAAGTTTATAACCCAATTCATACAATCCGAATTTTTTTATCTTCATTTCTTTTAATTTGCACTTTAAACCTTGATATTTCCATGACTTATGAAAATACCGTCTTTCAAGAGACGGACTCTTCAAAAAATTTACTTACGTTCCTCATATTCATCGCATGCCAACGGTTTGAATGATAGCGAGGTAAATTTGACGAGTTACCTAGCTCAATTTAACTTGATGAGTCGAAAAAATTCTTAAACAGTTGGTAGGGGTTAAATAAACCTAACCTAACACGAACATGCTGAAATGTTGGATGATCTGCACCTTTATGCATGTGTTAAACAATGCATTTGACACGTTTATTAATATGTTTTGTTTGGTTGATTGCTAGTTTTAGTTAGATTTACATTATAAAGGATTTAGATGATCGTTGTTGGTTAAATCCAGAGTTTTGTAAACTTAATTGGATTTAATGGACACTA
>JAULKK010000006.1:3970202-3983001 GCA_032355705.1 Rubia peregrina
ACCTTTCTTCCGTTTCATCAACTGGGCCATCATAATTTGGTCATATGCACTCTCCAACTGAAAATGCCAAGTATATCCCAAGCAGGTAACACTTATTTTAGCCAAGGAAAACACGACTTACATAAACTATGCAATGACAGTACCGCTAGCAAATAAAAACATTAACATGACTAAATGGACTGAAAAAATACCCTATTCGCAAGAGCTTCATCACCACTACGTTCAGCATCCTTCTTTTTCCTAGCATATATTTCCTTGATCTTGTCAAACCCATAAATAGGACTCACACCAAGAATCTACATACCACAGAATTATCAAAAATGCCACTTTAAAATGGTCTTTTCTTCCAATACCAACACTTAGAAATTGGAACGTGCATACCTCGTATGGATTGAATTCACCGTTAGAACTAGAACTTCCAGCAGCAGAAGAAGATGCAGCCCGGATCACACTCTTATTCATAGTATATATTCTACAGCACCTGAAGAATCCAATAAAATGACACATTTTTATTCTAATCCAATCCCAACATAGATTTCCATGGCACAATGATAATCAGGAAAAGACAAGTTTTTTGGGGGACAATCATTATATTTCTTAGGTTTTCATTAGAAAAAATCAATAATATCAAACTTTACAATTCATGAATCTCGGAGAAACTGAAATTACCTGAGGCTAGCAGGGGTAATTCTGGGTAGTTGAGCTGAACTCCTGAGATTACAACTTTAATTAGAATACGACAAAAAGGTATTGGGGCATTGCACTAAGCTTGATGATATGGATAGTGCCATAGTTTCAAACTTCAATCCGTCTTTTTCCACTACTGATTTAAGCTCTGAAAGATTGGGTTTTAGGGCTTTTCATGGGTTTTGAGTTTGACGAAATTGAGGATGTTGTTGGCCTGTCGCAGGTGAATCTTATCAAATTAGTAATCTGGTGAAATAGCAAACTCTCATTCGTTCAACAGCAAGCGGTTCGCGTGGCCTAATGGATAAGGCGCTCGCCTCCGGAGCGGGAGATTGTGGGTTCGAGTCCCACCGTGAACGATTTTTGCTTTTCCAAATTAACTTTTTCTGCTCTTCTCGTGATTTTGTCCCGGAAAATAAAATTATTGCTACTCAGGGAGTAACAAATTGTTTTCATTTTTCAAACATATAGTGGACCCTTCTCATTAAGATATAAAAATAATTTACGCTTCAAATTAGTACTATTGCTAGTCTCTCTTCTATTATCGTTAATGAGCTGATAAACTATTGACCACCATAACTAAAATTAAAAAAAAAAACTATCCATTACAATGTGAGATGAATTTTCACATGGTTGGCTCACAAAGGGTGAGTGAGGTGAGCCTCCCACTTGGTAGACCAATATGGTGCATCAGAACTTCACACCAACATGGTGTATTAGAGCTTGCTCCCCGCTAACCTGGTGTATTAGAGCTTGCTCCCCGCTAACCGGATGTATTAGAGCTTGTTTCCCGCTAACCTGGTGTATTAGAGCTTGCTCTCCGCTAACCTGGTGTATAGAGGGAGATTTAAAGACCATCATTGGTCATGGTCAGTCGAATGTAGCGTCCTGCTTGCCTTGGTGGTTGGATGGAAGGTACTACGAAGATGTGATCCACCTGTACTGTAATTACGTCAAGCAGACTCGACCTCCACCCGCTAAACAGATGCATCAGCTCAAGCTGGCATTTGGACTCAAACAGTCACGGTAGCAAACATTAGACTTAGTACGAAAATCTCTATCCTGAACCAGTTTGGATCTTCAAGATATGTCAGTCTATCTTGAGATGTCCAAACTAATCATAGTCCACTAATCTACTCTTTAATCTTAGAGGTTTTCACCAAAAGTATGTTGTCTAAACTACTTTTGACACGGATTTTTTTCTAACCACCTTTATGGAGAGTAGATCAGAAGCCAACATGATTTTACCATTTAAAGAGGTCGTCAGAAAATCATAGTTAGCAGAGAATTTTGAATCTAATGTTATATGCAAAAAAACATTTTTGAGATCGCCTTCCTTATTATAGTAAACTCACACCACCGATCGCCATCATAATCCGTCTCTGCTCGGGCATTTGTACCTTCTCCGGACAACATTGTGGTCCATCTCTGCGGGAGTATGAATAGATGTGTTGTCCCGTCTAACCCGACTTCGCCAAAGGTCTGCTCCTTCTCCGGGCAACGACAATCGATGCAAGTGTGAATCTTCTTTGCAGCTCTACTTCTTGGTCGAATTTTCGGTAAGTTGGCCCCTTGCTGGCCGACTTCAGTTCTACAGTAGCTACAACCTAGAGAACAAAATTAATAAAACAAAATGGGGGACACAATAACCACCATAACGCCACTGGACTTCTCGGACCGCAGTGACATCACCAAACTCGCATGGCCACCTGTTCTTTTTCATGAATGCTCACCTCTAAAAGTTCCTCTCGTTGGTTCCGACGTTCCGTCGCAAGGAAGAAGCTCGTGTCTTCCAGATGTGGCTTCGGCTGGTTGTTCCCTATCGGATCTGCTCGGTCGACTCTGTTTGCTCACCGGGGAGCTCCCACTACTTACATTTCGTCCTCCCCCGGTTGGCTCGTTCTCCGACCGACTTCTACGTCTGGTATGGGTGCTCGTCGATGTCATTTGTTTTGCTCATTGGAGAACTTCGGTGCTAGCAGCGGTGAGATAGGCAGTTCGCTGCCACACCCCCCGATCTACATACTAAGAGTACTAAAAGAAAGGAAACAAAAAGAGATGGTGGGGTAGGCTACCGGCCGGCAAGTGGTGGCGGCGGCGGCGGCAGCCACCCCAAGGTTTGGGTTTCAGAAGAAAGTTGGAAAGAGCACGTGAGTTTTTTGTGTGTTGTGAACAAATTGTTATGAAGCATAGCAAAGTGAATGTCCATTTAGTTATGGTGTTAATGAACTTGAAACTTCACTTCTTTAAGAGATTTCTTTATGAGAGCTGTAAAGACAGTATAAATAGCTACTCTATGTAAGTGAAATGTGACATCCAATATATATACTCTCCTCCTTTAATCTCCTTTGTTTGTTATTATTAGTTCTTGCTCTTGATTACATAATATATAACCATTTCTTTTACTCAAATTAGATTAAGACTTTTACATTGTGTTACAAATATTTTATAACACAAATTACTTTTTCCATCCACAAAGTCTTTTCTTACACCGACTAACCATATAACGGGGTCATTTTGTAATACACGTAATTGATGGAGTAATTTGATCTTTAATTTTATTAAAATGAGAATTTACATAATTGGTTCAACCGTTAGTCGGTCTAACAGGAGACTTTCTCTTTTCCAACCCTTTTTACGGTATGTAAAAAAAAGACAATCGCTGATCAATAACATTTATTTTCCGATTGAAAAGAAATATTTTTCAATCTGTCATCATCGAACAATGGAGAAGTTTTAGGAAAGATGGCATGTCGTGTGCACATGTCACTTTACTTTATAAATTTTAAAATATTTTTTAAAATTTTAAATATTATATTTTATAAGTTTAAACATGTAATTAGTTGTTTTTTAACGTGAATTTTTTATATATAAAAGTACAATATTTAATTTTAAAAATACTTTATTTAAATTTATAATTTAAGGGTTTAATTTAACAGTTGTAGTGTATTAACTGAAAAATACAATGAACTGTCAATAACTCGAGGACATACCACCGGTCAGGAATTTTTCCCTTTTTTTCATTAACAGTCTCAATAAGTTTTTTTTGGATGAATCATCTATAGGATGAGAGTTTATGAGGTTCACACCTATTTTCTATTAACCTCAGTTTTGCACAATGTGCGATTACACCATGTGATGTGAGATAAACCCATTTAGAGGTGCTAGCTAAATATTACAATTCTAATGTACGGTCTCATTGGATAAACGAGAGATACACAAAGATGCTAGTCGATATTACAATACTAAACCAAAGCCTATGTATCAGTGAGAAAGACACACTAAAGATAAGTGGTTATCAGTGTGTAGTCATCTTGTAGCCATAATAACATCGACCTGAGACTACCATCAAAACCAATCACAGTGAAGTATCAAATGAAACGCATGCAAAATGTTTCGTACACATTTCTGATCAAATATCTAAGGCAATCAAAACAAGGCAGATAAAGCTCCCCAACTTAAAATCTGGTCAATCTCCATTCAACCCGTAAAACCATTCCCTAAACTAGAAAATTAAACCAGCCATTTTAAATGCTAAAAATGTTACCCGTCAGTGTATATAAATCACTTATAATGAGTAAAATTATCTCTAATTTGACCCATTAATACTGAAAAAACCAATTCAATTGATATAACAATATAGATGGCCAGAACATTCTAATGGACCAAAGTCTACAAATCTGCTTTAAATTCTCAGAAAAACAATATTACCAAAAGTTTGTTGTTTGAACGACTTTGATTTGAATCTTTTCCTTGCTGTTTCTTTGGATATCAAATATGAATTCTATCAAATTTGACCGGACAACGGACTGCCAGAAAAACAAACATTGATAGAGACAATTCCCATCTGATACTAATATCCAAAAAAAACCCATTTTAAACACTGCACATTTTTTATGACTAGAAGAGAAAAAACTAAATAAAAATGAGATGACGAAAACACTAAAAATAATAGCCTTCCACCTAGAAAGTTTTTTTCAAAAAAAAAGAGTAAAAGGTTTAAAAAAGAAAATAAAATAGAATTACTCCCAATAGAACCATGTCCTTGTCGGAAAAGTTACGAAAATCTGTGACCTTACCAATTTTTTTTAAAGCTAATAGATCTGATAAGAAGTTGCATGCCCTCCTTTTGCCATTGTCGTGTGGAGTGTTCCAGTGTGAATGATGTCGTCGCACCGTAAAAAACTATTGACCCTACGTCGCCATCGCGAATTGACTGCAACAAGAGAAATTTTCAAACTTCTAAATCCAGATCCGTGACCTTGACTCTGGAACTGCCGAAACTGCCGCAAGTTAAACTGGACCCGATGGACCATTGCACATTGAACCGCCAAACCACCCTGAATTGAGAAGTTGGATGTCGCTCATTGAAATGTCAGACCCACTGGACCAATTGATCGAAGCCCACAAACTGTCTATAGACCATGGCCACCGTGGACAGCCGGTAAGAGTGTCGGTGAATCGATCTCTAACCTACGAACGAAACCTCCCGTTTGCGATGAACAAAACCTCCATGAATGAAGTTGTGAACCCTAGTCCAGAGTTTTGTATGAATTGATGGAGGAAGCTGGTCTTCAAATCTTATTGGTCGAAGTCTCAGTGAATTGCTAGTCGAAACTGGTACGAATCGCCAGAAATCATTTTGCTAGTTATAGATATGTCTGTTTCCATGCGTTTTGGACCGGGTAAAATGGGTATATGGGGTAGTGTTGATGGAGAGGGTGGGAATGTGGGTTGGGGAGCCTGAGGTGGTTGTTAGTGGCGGCATCTCCCCGATGATGGAACTAGGGTTTAAAGAATTGGGGGAGTTGCGGGGAGAGACAAAGTTAAGCAGTGGAAGACTAATGTAACTGGGAGGAAACATCCTCTTGAATAATTACTTTATCACCACAATTAATAAATGTATCGCGTTTATTATTGTATTATAAGTACTAGTATATGACTATATGCATCTATCAAATGTACATAGTTGTACGTATTATTGAATTCTTTTCACATGCTTGAATCAATTGTTTTATAAAAACACATATATTATCATTTATTGTCCTTTTAAATGTAGGGGGACACATATATTGTAATACTCTCTATTTACATTCAACATAATAATTTCTATTTTATTATTCACATCATAAACTGTACAATTTTCTAAATTAGAAACATTACTAGGAACGTTGATGATAGAAAGACAACAGTGTCCTTAGTAAAATTTAATATTTACAAATTAATTTTTAAATTAATTTTGGGCTATAAATTCAATTAGATCAAATCCATTATCCTAAAACATCCAATAGCTCAACTCTAGAACCCATTACATGTTTATTTATACTCAACCTATATAATTAAATCAATTCCAATAACTATTTTATTCCCTTTCTAATTAACTCAATTAGCTCACTCGCTTCCCGGATTTTCTCTGTCGCACCATTGGAGTTCCATCCAACTCGGATTTCCCTTTTGAGTCTTCAACAAGATAGCGATGTCAAAACCAATGGCCGATGCTGCTTCATTACCAAATGCCTCTACCCCCACATTCCTCTAGTCGTAAACATCATTAAAGATTATGCAATCAACTCCTTAGTCCTCTCCTCAATTATACAATTGATTCATTCTCCAACCAGTTACTAAACCATTACAACAAGCCCATCTCTTTCCTTCACGGCTGCAAAGGAATCGATGGCGACGGGGTTGTGAATATCACTAATGTAAAACACTGCTCTCCGACGTAAGTACTCAGGAATTTCGACTAGATCATAATTTGTAATGGGGTAAAGCAAGTTCTTTGTGATGAATTTGTTTGTGAACTTTTTGGTTTGATATTGTAAATTATCGTTGGTGGTGGTGGTTAGTGCTACTGGTGTGATGCTTGTTTTGTGGTTGTAGATGGATGGTGGTGGGGCTGGTTCAAAGGCAGAGGCAGCCCTGGGCAACGCAGGGTAGTAGCCCCACCTTTTTTGAAATTATTTATTTATTTTTAATTAGTTAAATATTTTTTATCAATACCCTACCTTAATTTCAATTTTGAACCAACAATATTATCATCTCACCTTTATCGTATATGTTCAATTTTTTTAAAAAAAAACTCTAAATTTCAAGAATATCTCTGTTTAATATTAAATGTGACCCACTAATTTATTTTTGCTAGATCCGCCCCTGGGATGGTTGTTGGTGATGACAAGAGAGTAATTAGGTCATTTCACAACTTCTGAAAATCTTCTCCATCTTTCTCTCTCTATAATTTAAGTTGGGAGTATGAAGAGAAAATCTAGCAGATGTAGAATCAATGATAAATGATGTTATATCCTAACTTTGTAGGTATCGTAATTGGAAAGTTAAATGAATCCATCAACAAAAAATTATTGTGTAAATGTGTTAACATAATGTGTAAGTAAAACATTATCACGTGAGCCCCTCATGTGAAATTTAACTTCAATTTTATAATAAATCTTAAAATTCTCTACAACATCAAGTTGTTTGCGTGGCCTAAAGGATAAGGCGCTCGCCTCCGCAACGGAAGAGAGTGGGTTTGAGTCCCATCGTGAACGTTTTTTGTTTTTCCAAGTTACTTTGTGATAATTGATAGCATTTGATTTATATATTCTATTGTTGTTGATAAATTACTTTTATTTTTGTAACGATTGATTTATGCATGTCTACCATGCTACCATGGGTTTGTTTTTAAAACTATTTTTTCGGCCCTTTTTATGATTTGCACGGAAAAGACAGGCAATTATTGATGGATAACATTGCATTCGATCTTCCCTCATTGTTGAGCAATTGCTTTATCACTGTAATTATTAATGCATCACGGCCTTCATGCTACAATGGAAAGTACATGCATGGGCAGGTCTATTAGGGTGTTGGCGTGCCACTTCCATAGTTTTTTTTTGGAACATTTTGACTCGTAATTTTTTTTCAATCCATTGCACTCTTTCAATTTTTTCCAATCCCTCGATAAATATATCCCCGACTCTATTTTCTTTACATATCCCACCTCTATCTTCCCTCCAAATTCCACTACCACGCTCCTCCCATTCTCCGTCCAAAGGTACCCGTCTCTAAAATATTGAATTTACCACTAATTGTATGTATGCAACAAATAAGTGTGGATATACAATGAAGGTATATGCATTGATAAATCATTTACATATCCTTGTTGAATTAATTGGTCTTTGTATTGTTTTATAAAAATTCACGCATTACCGAATACAAATTTTCAAATGCAGGATGGTGGCAAACTATGATATATAAAACATTTACAAAGAGAGAAAATCCAACGGATATTTATCTCTCTACTTTGTACGCTTTTTTATTGATGATCATTCCCAACTCTTGTGGTTTTAATCACTACACCGTAAATATGATTTATGGGATGTTTATCATCACTTTGCAATAGTTGTGGAATACTAGCTCTCATCCGCCATTAAGGGTTTTCAGAGGGATGGAGAGACAAAGTTTATAAATGGTCGCCTATGTTCTCACTTTTTAAAAAATGGCATTCATCATCGAATCTCTTGCCCACATACTTCCGAGCGAAATGGTTGGGTCGAGCATAAACATCCCTCACATTGTAGATATCAACATTTCTAAGTTATAGCACCCATACACTCCTCTCTGTCATTGACATGATGTTTTGTTACAACCATTTATGCCTTGAACCGTTTGCCCACTCATGTTCTTGGATATCGATCACCATTTGAAATTATAATGGTTGGGTTTCCATATACACCAACTTCCATGTATTTGGTTAGATGGTGTACCCTTATCTTTGTGCATGTCTAGGTCACATACTTGCCTCTCGCAACTTGCCATGTATTCTTTTTTGGTACAACTCCCAGTGCAAAGGATATTGGTATTTGGATTCTACATCTCAGATGATTTATGTCACTAGACATTATTGGTTTAATAATACTTTCTTTACCCATGCCGGTGGTTCCACTTCAATATCTCTATTGTCTATGGATGTCTCTATTTTTTAGATCTCTTTGATTTAGTGATTGCCTCTACACATGCACCTTCCTTTATTCCTACTTCTCTCAAGGTGGCACCTCCAATAACGCCCACTCCTTCTTGTTTGGTGTGTTCCTTGGATTCAATTCCCAGTGCTTTGGATTTAGCACCTCCGGTCCCTGATTCGGAGTCTCCATCTCATTCGTTTTCAGTGTCATCTGGTTTATCTCCATTATATTATGATTATTCTTCTGACGATTCTCCTAATCTGGTTATTCAACTACATGTACTCATCCCATGACCACTCGGACATTGGATGGTTCTCATCTTCTCGACCATTGAAGAATTTTTCTAAGTTGTCACTGTTTTCTCGCTGCTTTGTTGACATAGACAGGTTCTCGTAACTATCGTGCTACCCTTTGCGTCTAGGTAACCGCTATGGATGAGGAGATGGTTGTACTTCGCCATCATCATACTTAGGATCACGCCTTCAACAATGTGGTTAAAGTTTCTAATGTTCATACGGTTCTTACCATCGCCCATATGTTGAAGTGCATTTTCACCAGTTTGATGCTAAAATGCCTTTATTAATGGTGTTCTTGATGTTTTGGTCTATATAGTGCAACCAGTGAGCTTTAAGGATCTCACTCGGCCTGATTATGTTTGTCGTTGTGTAAAGCCACTTATGATCTTAGACAAACATCTTATGTTTGGTTTCAACGGTTCAGTACTTCTCTTCGAGACCTTGGTTTTCTTTGCAGCTCCTCAAACACTTCTTTGTTAATTTTATCTTAAGGATCCACCTTATTATACCTTCCGGTATATGTGGATGACATCATACTAACAATAAATGATGTTGCGGCTACCATCAGTTCATTACTCGTAGGATTAGGAGGTCTCCGTCAATGATTTGGCTTCCTTGCATTACATTCTAGGTTTGAAGTTGTCTTCTGTTTCGTCTTGTCTCTTCTTGGTTTATGAAAAGTATGCTTGTGACATTCTTCGTCGAGCGGGCATGACTAATGCAGCTATTTTGTTCTACGTCATTTGTACCACAACCTCAGCTTCACAACAATACTAGTGTTTCTTTTGCAAATCTTACTCTCTATCGGTCCTTGGTGTTACTTAATACCTCAATATTACTTGTCCCGGGCCTTTGCGATTAATTCGGTCAAATAGTTTCTTCAGGATTCTTGTGATTATCATTTTGTTGTTTTGACTCGTATTCTTCGTTACATTTGTGGTACTATTCATCATGGTATCTCCTTCGGCTCGTGTTGTTGTCTTGGGGTTTCAGGATACTCTAATACAAATGGGCTCGATGTCTTGAGACTCGTCGTTCGACCTACAACTATGACGTGTTCCTTGTTGGTGATTTAAATTCTGAGTGTTAAAAAACAACCCATAGTTCTTGCTCTAGTTCTAAGTCGGAGTATTGTGCCCTAGCCAATACTGCAACCGAAGTTGTTTGCCTATCTCACCTACTTCGGGATCATCAATTTCCTCTCTCTGGTTCCACACTTCCGCTTTTTGACAGTACCAATGGAATTTTTTGGCTCAAAATACGGTTGCTCACAACCGTGCGAAACATATTGACACATACTATCGCTTTGTTGGTGAATTAGTTGCCTCTAACAAGTTTCATGTTCCCACTTTCCTTCAAGTGGCTGTCATTTTTATTAAAGAAATTTACCCATTGGCAGAACCAGACCAATATATCAGGGGGAGGGGTTAGTGCATTTTCCCCAGTGATCAAGATAATAAAGATGAAGAGTTCTTTATCGGTCTACCGACTCATATGTTGTGTCAAGGTGTTATTGCCTGAAATTCAAAGCCATCAACACACAACCACATTGTGCGAGATGACAATGGTCTTCACAGTTCGACTGATGGTCGAACCTGTCCCATTTGTCACTACATAATTTTTGGTCAACTTTTTCATGATACATTAGACCATAAAAATCAATTACTATTTAAATATTAATATGTTCATCCAAAATATTTTAGATTCATTGTAACCTGTATATACAAATATCAATTTGTATACACCAATATTATTAGATGTATAAACATTAAGACGTAGAACACATTGAAATGTTAATTTTCAATTTTGCTTCTTTTATTTTTATTTTTTATGTTAAATCGTTTTGAATATTTATTTTTTCCGAAAAATGTTTAATGAAATCATCTAACTATCAAAGATATACATTTATCATTTATGATTTATAATTTATAATTTATAATTAATCTTTATGTATAAAGTCAGCCCCTAAAGTCAGCAATATCCCAGTGGAAGTGAGCAAAACCGTAATCAGTAAGGAAAATTCCAATGTTACCTAATTTTGTTTATCTAACCTCAATCCAAGTTCAAACAGGAGAATTAATAGTCTTTAGAAAACCGATTCTCACCTGGAAAAGGAAATCAAGCATTCCATTTCTCTATATATGCACGCTTCAGAATCTCCATATACTACAGTCTACATACAATCAACAACAAAAAACGCCATGAAGTTTCTGATTGATTTCATGGTCGATGCTGCCGAAAGAGCCAAGGAGCAAGAACGAGTTAAGCAACCATGGCGGCGCAAGAGAACCCAGCGGAAGGTTCTCGAAGCTCTGAGAATCGCGGAGAACGGACCTGGACATCCTCACCAGAAAGTCCTGAATCTCAAAATATCCCCCAAAAACCCCATCCCCAGTTCTGGAGAAGATCAAGAAAGCCCCCCGAAGAAGAGAAGGGTAGATTCTGATTCCTCCGACCAAGATTTCGGGATCCGAGACCGGGAAAGGGATGCCGCCGATCAGGAGAAGAAGCCGTGTCCAAATGCAGTCGTGATTCGAGAGACCGAGAAGAAGAAGAAGTGTACTATTCCCAATGCGGATGAATCCAAAAGTGAGAAGAAGGCGAAAAAGAAGAAAGGCCTCGTGGTTGTAAACCTGCCGGAGCCGGAGCTGCCGGCGGAGCTGAGAGCTCGAATGGCGGCGAGAGCCCGTGAGTTCGGACAAGACGACGTCGGACGGGTGGCTCTGGTGATCCAAAAGGTGCTCCAGATGAGCGATATCGCGAAGCAGCAGAACCGGCTGACGATCCCTAAGAAACAGGTGAAAGAGGAGTTTCTGAGGCCGGAACAAGAAGAGTACCTGTCGGAAAAGGACGGGAACCACACCACCTACGTGGAGGTGCCGGTGATCGAGCCGACCGGAGGAGTGGCGCACTTGACCCTGAGGAGATGGGACGTCGGCAAGAAATCCGTGTCCTACATTCTCAACGGCGACTGGAAAGATGTGGTCAGCCTCAACAAGCTTCGAGAAGGCCAGATTGTGGCGGTGTGGGCGTTTTGGATCAAGAAAAGACTCAATCTCGCCTTCGTTTTCTCTGATAATCCTGTGACCGCTGTTGCTGCTACTACTGAGACTGAAACCGGAACTGGGACCGGATCCGACGATTCCAACCTGCGAAGCGGGCGGCTGGACTTCGACTTGAACATGGAGCCTGAATAAATTCTGGCTAGCAGTTGTTTCAATGACTTGTTATGTCTACTTTTATGGTTTTCATATACTAGAGCAGAGCATGTATCATGTATGATCAGAGCCAATTGATTCACCAAAAAGTTGACGGTTGAATTTCTATTGATTCATAATTTCATATATACTCTCTGCTCCCGTTTTTTATTTAAAACACACATATCATTTCTATTGATTCATGTACACCAAAAAATACTATATATTTAAGGATCAAATGTTTTTTGAGTCAACCGTGACGTTTGAAACAGGAGAGAGGGAGTATTTATCTCTGATCTTCTAATAATTACTCCTTTTTTTTCTCGTGATATTTTATGTTGGTTTCTTCATTTTTAGTAAAATATAGATTGTTTTCATTGTTCAATTTATTTTTGGTAGTTTCAATACAATGTTAGCCTTTCATTTCCATTTTTTTTTAAAAAGAGTGTCCAACGGTTGGGACTGTTAAAGAATTAGAGGGAGTAGTACTCCCTTCGTTCCACTATTAAGTTTCGAATTGCTTTTTCACGGTCTTCAATGAGCATGTTTGATCGTAAATATTTCTAGTTGTTTATAATAATGTCGCATAAAAAATTAATATTTAGAAAATATATGTTAACGACAAATCTAACATGATATATTTATTATTTATATATTAATTTAT
>JAULKK010000006.1:4003339-4014006 GCA_032355705.1 Rubia peregrina
GGCAGTATAGTATTGACTAATCTCCATAGCAGAATTGAGACCTTCTTAGGTAAAAATTTGTTCCAAACTTGTTTCAATGATCTGAAAATACCTCGATTTGCAGCAACTGTCTGATGTCCAGACCTGAAAGAGAAGGTTCCATTCCTTGAAGGTTTCCAAATCAATCTATCCTCCCTGTCTGGTTGCAGCCTTGATTCCTGCAAAAAATTGAGAATGTTAGGACTGATTTGTGGTAAGTTAGCAATGTAGAAAGCTTTGTTATTTATAAAGTCAGCCACAGTTAAGTCTCGGTGGATATGGTGACTGGTAAATGAGTCCATCAGGGGACCAAAATCAGTCCAGTTTGATGTCCAGAAGTTTGACAGTCCATTCCCAATTAAAACTCTAGTGTTGGTGCTTGCCAATGAGTCAATCTTAACAATTCTCTTCCAGTTTTGAGAGGTCCTCTTGTTTGGTGGTAGGGACCACATGAGTTGAGCCCAAGGTGTAATTCCAAGTTGGAATTTCCACCATAGCTTGAGAGAGAAGGTGTCGATGATGTCATTTAATCTTCTGAACCCTAATCCATTCTCATCCAGTGGGTAACTCATGTTATCAAGCTTAAACCATATCTTTTTATTCCCATGTTGCCCCTCTCCCCAGAAAAAATTGGTTATTTTCTTCTTTAAGGTTTTAACTGTGGATTTAGGGGGTTCCATGACAGCCCAAATATGTTGAGGAATGGAGTATAGAACTGAATTTATAAGTGTTAATCTCCCAGCAGTGCTCAACCACTTATTCTTCCAGCTTAAAAGTTTTTTGTCATATGTCTCTATCAAAGGCTGGAAATAGCATGACTTCGTTCTCCCTTTGAAAATAGGGCAACCTAAATAATTGAATGGGAAAGTACCCGGTTGGACCCTAAGTTCATTTCTAATTAATATTTCTTGACCTCTGGTGGCCGAGTTACTGATGAAAGAGTTACTTTTTTCATAGTTTATCTTCTGCCCAGATGTAGTCTCAAAAACTTCCAGAAAAGCTTTTAGCCTAATCACAGTGTTTCTAGTGGCCTTAAAAAATAAGATTGTATCATCAGCATAACTCAGATGTGAACATGGAATAGCACCAGATGGCAGAGAGTAGTATTTCAGCTTACCATTTGCAAAACAGAATTGTAAGGCTCTAGAGAAAGCTTCTGAAAAAATGTTAAAAAGGAGAGGTGATAGGGGGTCACCCTGTTTAATACCTCTTGTAGGTTGAAAGAAACCTGCAGCCTTACCATTAATGAGGATAGAAAACCATGCAGAAGATAGGTTGGACATGATAATGTTAATGAAAGCAGACTGAAACCCAAACTTAGCCAAAATAGCAGCAAGAAAAGACCATCTAACCCTATCGAAAGCTTTTGTAAGATCCAATTTTAGTATGCAGTTTGGTGCACCATTTTTATTGTTTAGAAACCTTGTTAGCTCTTGGAGATGAATCACATTATCTGCCATTTCTTTCCCTTTAGTAAAAGCTGATTGATTTTCTGAAATTAGTCCTGGCATCATCTTTCCTAACCTATGAACCAACAATTTAGTGAAAATCTTGTTAATAAAATTAGAAAGGGATATGGGCCTATAATCAGAAAATGTTACAGGGACCTCTTTCTTGGGAATTAAGCAAATCCATGTACTAGCAATACCCGGGGGTAGTCTACCACCTTTCATAAATTCTAAGGCTGCCTCTAATACATCTTCCCCAATAATATCCCAGCTATGTCTGTAAAAAGTGGCTGTGAAGCCATCTGGCCCTGGTGTCCCATTCTGGTTTAAAGAGAGTACTATTTCTTTGAGTTCTTGAATGGTTGGGCTAGCTAGTAGGGTTTTATTATCCTCTAATGTCACTAACCTAGGGATTTGGTCTGTGAAATGCCTTAAAAAGGTGCTGGAATCAGCTGTTTCTTCCTCCTTCAGCAGGTTGCTATAGAATTGGATTGCAACCTCCTCAATCTCACTATAGTTTGTAGTCCAAATGCCTCTTGAGTTTTTTATTTTTGAAATATTTTGTCTAACTCTTCTCTGGTTTATAGTAGCATGAAAGAACTTGGTGTTTTCATCCCCCTCTTTTAACCATTTTAGTTTAGCCTTTTGCCTCCAAAATAGGTTTTCTTCATTTAGAGCCTTCAGGAGGAGTGCTTTCTTACGTTTAAGCTCTATGAACTCATGTGTGGATTGATTAGATTCAAATGATATTTCCTGTAGTCTAAGTTCTTCTTCAGCCTTTTTAATGTTGTCATTAATGTCTCCAAAGCTGTTTTTATTCCATTTTTTCAGTTCAATTTTCAGTCTTTTCAATTTGAGACATAATTTGTTCATACCAGTTGCATGAATAGGCACGGTCCAGTTATCCTTTACCACATCTAACAAGTCATTCCTAGAAGTCCAAACATCTAGAAACCTGAAAGGTTTAGGGTGAGAGGGTATGGAGCTGCCAATTGTTAGAAGAAGTGGACTATGATCCGAAGTACATCTATTAAGTGTGTGTATAGAGCTATTTGGAAAATTTTGGAGCCAAAGATTATCCACCAATCCTCTATCTAACCTTTCAAATGTCGGCGGAGTCCGGCCATTCGACCAAGTAAATGTGTTTCCAACTGTAAAGATGTGATTCAACTGATTTACATTTATAAAGGAATTGAAATCCCTAATGCTCTTGACACTAGGTCGATGTTGTCCCTTATATTCGTTGCCAGATGTTAATGCATTAAAATCTCCAATTAATAGCTTATTTTGCCCTATTTGTTGAAGATCTGCCCATAATAGTTTTCTTTCTTTTCTAGTTGTTGCAGCATGAATAAAAACAGCATTCATGTTGGTTGTTAGACTATTATGCGTAATGCTGACCTCCGTATATTGGCTACTCTCCTTTCCTAGACTTATCCTGAAAACATCATTCCAGAAGATCCAAATGTTGTTGGTAAGAGAGCTGTGAGCTTTGTCAAAATTTAATTTTATTCTATAAGCCTCAGTTGTGTCCTGTTTATGTTTTGGCTCTAAAATACACAGCAGCTCTATTTTATGAATTCTTATCAGCTTTTTGAGTCTAATCATTGAAGTTTCTAACCCCCTAAGATTCCAGACTAAGCATTTGATTCCTATTGTCTTACTAATCATGGGATAACATGTTTTTTGCTCTTTGATGCTGACCTAAGGTTTATCTTATTTAGTGTGTTGAACAAAGTTCTTTTCCTCGACCTAGCCTTTTTCAGATTGAAAGTAAGGGCACTTACCTTTTCCAGCTGAAGCACTCTAGTACTTGAATCTCCGCAATCTGCTTCAGTTACTTCCTCTTCCTCAGCTAGTATGCTGAATCTGTTTTCATTCCGAGGACTGGATGTGGCTGAACGAGAGATTTGGTCAGTAGAATCCCCAAAAGAGTTTGAGATCATACCTGTGAGATCATCCTTGGAGTAATCATGAGATGTTTCTGTGGTTGGTGTCAATTTTCTGATCCCCTGCTCCTTATTTTTTGATATACCCCCTGATCTATTTTGTTGTTCAGTGGAAACAATCTGGGGGGACAGATTAGAACAGGTTCGTATATATCCAGTGTTGTGGGTGTCTATTTCAGGGACTAGACCCGGTTGATAGTTTGAAACCAATTCATTATACTCAGCAGATTTCAAAGTCATCTTAAGCACATTTTGATCAGCAGAGTTCAAAACCATATCATTATTCTCAGCAGATATCAAGACCATCATATTATGTTCAGGACTGCTTATAATATTTTTATTTTGCTCAACAAACTTCGAAACATTTTTATTTTGCTCAGATGATTTCGAAACAACAAGATTATGCACATTGTGATCAGTAGTTTTCACAGTAGAATTATTAAGCACATTGTGATCAGCAGGTTTCATAGTAGATTTATGGAGCACATAGTGATCAACAGAATTAGAAATCATCTCATTATTCTCAGCAGATTTCAAAACCATGTCATTATTCTCAGCAGATATCAAGACCATCCTATTCTGTTCAGGACTGTTTAGAACATTTTTATATTGATCAACAGATTTCGAAACCTTTGTCTTTTGCTCAGTAGACTTCGTAATAACAAGATTATGCACATTGTGATCAGTAGATTTCAAAGCAGGTCTAGTAAGCATATTGTGATCAGAAGGTATCATAGTAGATTTATTAAGCACATTGTGATCAACAGAGTTAGAAATCATCTCATTATTCTCAGCAGATTTGAGAACCATGTCATCCTTTTCAGAAGTTTTCCAAAAATTCTCACTTTGCTCATAAGACTTCAGAGCAACAGGATTTTGATCATTCACATCATTTTGCTTCTGGGAGGTCGATATACCAGAGGTGTGATCAAAATTTTCGTTCTTCTTCCAAATTACTTTTTGGTCTTTTCTAGTGGCGGGCATTTTCTGTGGTCTAGGTTTTGGATTGATCTGTGGATTGAGAATTCTGCAATTTGCCATATCGTGGCCAATTTTTCTGCAGTGTGTGCAATATAGTGGCAAATTCTCATATTCAATATTGAATTTTTCATTATCCACAGTCGAACCTAACCTGATGGACGCTGGCAATTGAGTTTGGAGATCCACCTCCACACACATCTTCAGAGCAGAGGGCCTTGTTAATCGTTCCGTGGCGAGGTCCATCTTCATGAAGGTTCCAACTTGGTTCCCGATTGCCTTGATTGCTTCAACATTGTAATAATACAGAGGGACGCTCCTAATTGTGATCCAAGCAGGTACAATCGAAGACTCTGTGTTGGGTTTGAAGTCGGGTGTCCATCGAAGCACTCTCATGTTGGTGCCGTTGAAAGACCATACAGCCTTCATCCAGCAGCGTTGGAAGTCTTCCATGGATTGAAATCTGATGAGAATGTTCTTGAAGTCTATTACCCCAAGTTGGTACCCTCCGACGAAGCCCACCGTCTTGAAATCTTGCTCTATTTTGTCGATTGGTGGCCGGCCTCTCGGGAAATTGCCGATCAACGCATTCTTGTAGTGTGCCGATAGTTCATTGATCTGCTCGACCGTGAAGAGCACCGAGGGTTCTCCCTTAAAATTTGTAACCGGATCGATGTGTGTGGATGGAAGGGTGGTGGAGATTGGTTGGTTTCTGGTTTGGAGAGCCTGTGCAAAGCTCTTAATTGACGTTGCCGCCATCGCGGCCTACTTAGCTCCTACCAATATTAGTAATTCTGGTGTGGGTCACCGTATTCCGGCAGTGAGGAGCCGTTACGGTGGTGGAATATGGCCGTTACGGTGGTGGGTGATGTTCAGAGAAAAAGCAAGTAGAGAGAGAAAGTTTCGAGAGGATTCCTAATAAATTTCATGAAGCCAGTGATTCTCACTCTAAGAAAAATGCTTCGATTCCTATTGCGAGTTGAAAATTTGAAATAGACTATTGAACCCTCAAACCAGAAAGTTTTGAGAAGCGAAGTTCAATACTGTCGGTTATGGTGTACTTGGTAATTTTATTTGTCATTGCACAGTTGGGGTGTCAAATATTAGGGCAAAAACAGCCCTAGAAGACGAGGCACCTTTTTAGGGTTTAGGACAAGATTTTTAACCTTTTGCCTCTCTGTACTAGTGATGCCTAAAAGCAGTTGAATATGGAAAGTGACATCGTACCTAACTTGTAACATTGCCAATGATAAGGTTGTCTTGGATACCATTCTACAAATTAAAAATGACCTGAGAAACTGACACTTTGATGCTCTGGCATTTCAAAGATTGAAAAATTAACAGAAAATGAGAGGTGAAAACACATATAAATGGACTAATGTGAGCTAGTATATGCTATCCATCCAATTTAATAAATAATACTTCATACTTTTTTGTGGAATTTGGTGCCTTTCCTATACCCCAAGAATTGTCATTCCACTCCAAGTTATGCTCATTCCACAGCTCTGGCATCATTAACCTTTCTGGAACTTGCCATGAACCCACACCCTACGCATGATCTTCCCGTTGCGACGATTTGTGGATCTAACACAACAGTATTCCAGCTCAAGCTGCAAAAGTTTAGCTATAGTAAGTCGCTGCATTATCTCGAGAGAGAGAAGGCAAGAGCAAACTTGAAGAAAATTCAAAATCAAGAGACCTAACCCCAATCTACAAGTTCACAGCTTTTCCCACCGCATTGTAAGACCCTTTAAAGTTTTGTATAATCAAGAGTATATTAAGAAGAATCTATGTCGCATTTTCAGTCAATCCACACAGGATTTCCCCACCTAGGTTCTTTATCTTAACCCATGGCACCAGTAGGGAGAATTTCCTACAAGATAACTATTATCTACCAAGCAGAAAATAGGTAAACCTTGAGCCTAAACCCTGACTTACCAACCTTGAATTATTCGTAAATATAAACGTATCTGGCAAAAATTAGAGCAAAGACACAAACCTCTTTGAATCCTTCCCTACAGAAGAGATCTCTGGTAAACTCCAAAGAAAAGAAATAGGAGCGTGTTCCATCAGATCTCATGTACTCCCTGTATCCCACTCTTTGTTTAGGATCGAACCGGAGCATGGTCATGTCATAAAGACCTACGTGAAATTCAACCAGGAAATATATTAGGGAAACAAACAACAAAGATTCTTGAAAATACAATTAACGCCCTCCATTGTCGTGACTAATAATATCACTACCATAATCTCGAAATAAGAGTATGCCACCCGGCTTTAAGACAGAGAAGCACTGTTCGATGGTCATTGGCATCCTATGCAGTGGTACTGCCGATAAAGTGAATATCTGGTGGATTAAACAAAGCAACCAAACAAATATGATATGAGTTCTCCAACACCAAAGGTCTTCAAGTTAAATTACAGCAAAAATCAAAGTAAACTAGAGCATTGATCACATACTAAAGTAACAAGATCAAGTCCACCGATGCAGCAAGTCCTCTCCTCTGAGCACGATTCATGTAACTCTCCCTAATTTCAGTTAATTATATCTGAATAAGGCTCGAAACCAGTCAACTATTCGAATTATCAATAAAGAGATACAGTTCATATAAAGCACATACACAACGTAAAATTCAACTGAAGAACTAGCATACCTCTTTCGTAAATCTTTCCTGACAAGAGCTACAGACCAACCATTTTGGAAATCCACATGCAGAAACATCACATAAGAAGGGATGGAAACGACCCTCAGCAGAGATCAAGTTTGCAGCAGAGATATTCTCTTGTGCCCTATTAATAGCCTCATTGCTACAATCACAGGCATAAATTACAATGTCCTCCTTAGCCCTATTAGAATTTCAGGAAGACCACATCATATTTCTGATTTACAAATAACTGCAAAGAAGAAAAGTGAAGATATGTTGTATAGACTAAATACCAATGTCATCTACATTCTAGACACACAGGGGAGGCAAAAAAAACTAGCATTCCAAGCTTTATAAGTACAGTAAAAGGCTAATACTGTTGTACGAAGCCGCTTTTTTCCTTTCACTAAAAAAAATTGAATGAAACCCCCACATCTTAGAAATCAAAAACTGACCCAGACTAATAGCTTGAAACTCTTTGGTTGTAACTTCAGATTTACCATATTGTCACCATTATACTTAATCTGTCCCTCCAAGTTCACCACCAAAACATTGAACCAAAAACCCAACCCAGCAAAGCAAACCCTATCCTAAAGATCAAGTGTACATAATATTAATGAAACGAGTGTCTGTGATGATCGGCTCTCTCTTACCTATTAGTTTATTTAATTGATCTAAAAAATATTTCAATATTCATTCAGTTCACTCCTCAGACTAGCACCTTGCCTTCTTTGATATCTTCAAACGACAATCATTCACTGCTTCAACTCACTTCCAGCAATTCCAATACCAATTTTCCAACTCTCATGAGACAGAAATTTCACTAGCTTACTTTCAAACTATAGCCCGGATATCCGTAAAGGTAAAGTTATGCGGTTATATTATACCTCAAAATAGGCAGAGCAGTGCTGCCATTACCACATCCAACCTCCAAAACTTTGGAATGGACCCCACATGAAGCTAGTTCAGGAAACTCCTTGAGTAAGTACCGTCTCTCCTGCATTTTCAAACACGAATGTCAGCATCAACAAAACACAACACAATTCCAGATGAAATACCATTTATCTGATACAGAATTATAAACAGCAAACACAGATAAATATTGTGCCTTTCAGCTGCATCGTCTCAAAGACTGCCTTTCAAGACATATTGCATATTTGAAATGCAACCATAATAACCACTAATCCAGAAAAGACACCAAAATGCAGAATTCAAGCTTACGATGCAAACACGCACCTTGAAGAACTTTCCGGTGGAATGGCGAGAGTGGAAGTTATTCCAGGCGTCGGAATCTTGGAGTGGCGAAGAGTTGGAAGAATTGGTGGAGCGTACAACGCTGTTATCGTCGGCATCGCTGATGAAGGGGAGGGAGTGGTAGAGGAAAGAGGGGTCGGTCTCGATCTCATACCGGAGGTGCTCCCACTCGAAATCCTTCGAGTAGTAATTCTCAGCTTCGCTCATCTCTGAATTTCTCCCCTCCGGCGGCGGAGAACGGCGGCTTTGATGCCTTCGAGAATAGAAAGACCGGCGCCCCTGCTTCTACGGGTTTCGGGCTCATGGGGTTTAAGCTCAGTGCAAAAGAAGCCGACGTCGTATAGACACTAACCTTGAAAAATCTCCTGAGTTGAGGTTATACTGGCTTTAAAAAGTGATCGTGCAACCCTAATTCTAGTCCTTGTGCCAATATAATCTCGAGTATTTTTAAAGTGATTGTGTGATTTTTTATTGACAATGACTTTACATCTTATCGTTGATCGGTATTGACTTAAAAAATTTAGATAAAAATACAGTGTAAATAATATAAATATTCTTAATAGTTTGGATGGATTTTTTCGGACAAAAAATGTCTCCAATGTTTTGAGAAATGCCCATATAACGTTTGACAACATATAATTTTTATTTAAAAAATGCCCAAACTTTTGACAAAAGTATCGGTTTTTCAAATTTGCTAGTGTAATTGCGGTTAGTGTAAAAGGTTATAATTTTATCCGTCTCATCATCTTCGATCGGAAAAAAATTACAAATAGTCTTATTTGTTTTACAACCCTAACCTAATTCATTTATTTCAACCACCACCAACATTACCATAACACCACGTCACCCATAAATGCCACCCAATTTAACAACCATATAACGTCCCCTTCCTCCCCTTCTGCCGTCGTTGATCTCCATAGTCTTCATTTTCTTCACCTTCCCTCACTAGAACCACCCCAAATTATTATTATTTTGGGAATTGTACTCATTGAGTTCAACCGTAGCCATCGTGGACACGGTGCATTGCTTGCTTCCCATGTCGCGAGAGAAATTGAGAAGTCATCTAATTCTGAAAGCCCTAGCGATCGACAAATTTGGTTGAATTTATCATCGATTCCTTCACCCTTGAATATAGTCCTGTCAAATAGCTCTTCTAACACAACAGTTGACGGTGTTATAATAGTGTTTAGTCGTAAGAAGATGATGTGGATGAGGGAAATCCAGGTACCTATACGTAATGTGATTCTTCATGTTCGCTAGTCGAGTTTGGGCCTACTCCTCTCCCGCTTCAATAATTTGTGGCTTAATAAACTACCTCTCTCCAAAAAAAATGATGGACAATCTGAGTTCGATTATAATGGAAATGGTGGTTGGTGAGTGTTACGACGAAAATATTCAGAAGAGAAAAATGTTAGAGAAAGTCGCATGTTAGACCGACTAGCGGTTAGAGCAATCATAATATTTTAGGGTCAAACTATAACTATTTATACACTACGATATTTTTTTAAAAAAAAAATCAACATTAAAAGGACCATGTTGCAATAAAGAAAAATAATCATTAAATCACCTCATTTCTTCAATTAATTATAAAATGACCCCGTCTAACTATTACTATGTCTAAAACAAGATTTTGTGTACATGTTAACTTTTTTTAAAATAAAAAATGTATTTTGCCACTTTAAAAAAAGTATGGTGATATTTTATCAAGGAAAAGTTTTGGAAATATGTGGTTTAATTAGAATAATAGAAAAGTAAAAGATTTAAGTTGAAGTATTAAAAAATTTATTATGCAAGGTATAAATTTATGATCTGATCAATGCAATTTAAATTTTTTATCTTAATTTTTTCTAATTTACAATTTAAACTTTAGTATTTACATAACTTATGGAAAGCCGATCTTTCAATAGACAAACTCTTTTATAAATATCCTCTAATAATTTAATATATACATGTTCAAAGTCCCTAGATTTCACAGTCGGAACAAGTGAACTCAGTCCCACCCCATCCCAAGCGTTGGTGGCCCGAGCGGGAAGGATCTCTTCATATGCACGCCCTGTCTATTCAAGAAAATCGAAAAATTGATAACCGATCAAAATTTAATCGGTATTTAATTTGATTTATCGATTAACTGGTTAATCGATTAATATTGGTTACGATTATTCAGTTATATTGATTAATCAGTTTCTTTATCAATTTTATTATTTGGTAATCGGTCTAATCAGATAACTGGTAAGAGAATTTATATTAACACATTAATTAATTTCAACCCCAAAAATTAAATTATTAAATTTTGGACCTTGTGTTGGGAATTGATTAAATCTAATTTAGCGAAATATCAATAACCATATTCAAGATCTCATGCATGTATTCAATCT
>JAULKK010000006.1:4074572-4087580 GCA_032355705.1 Rubia peregrina
TGATAGAATGTAAAACCCACAAATAATTGTGGTTGTGTGTATTCATATATATACTAAAGTACAAAGGGAATACAAGGCAGAATCAGATATGGAAAAGGAAAAGGAAATATACAAAACCAATCAGAAAAGGTATTCATTTCTTAACCTGATTCTAATTTGTCTAATATTCTATTAACAATAATGACATATAAAAGTTTAATTTTCAAAAAGTACATGTTATATATGCCGAATTTAATCATATTTCATACGATAAAATTCATATATGTATTCAAATATGTGATCAAAGTTTGACGACTTTGGCCGGAAAAAAGATTTTGTGCAAGTTTAATTGGGAAGAATGGAATGGAGTGCAATATTTTAGCCTTATTTTTATAAAATATTATAAAACTACAAATGGCAACAACTGATAATAACTTTCACATGATTGTGCACATGCAGGCTGATTATGGTACTGTGAAGAAGTTTGTGATGGCATTCTTCTTCGCTGTAACAACGCCTTTTGGGATAGCGGTTGGATTAGCACTATCAAATACATATGAAGAGAATAGTCCCACAGCTTTAATCACAGTTGGACTGTTAAAACGGTTCATCGGCCGGCCTTTTGATATACACGGCTTTGGTAGATTTGCTGGCCGCTGATTTCATGGGTCCAAAGTTGCAAGGCGACATCAAACTACAGCTGAAGTCCTACGTTGCCGTGCTTCTGGGAGCGGGAGGAATGTCTCTCATGGCTAAATGGGCTTAGAATAGTTAGGGTTTTTCATGTTATTGAGTTCCAAAATTGAATGGTTTGCATGTACGTGTTTAATATTTGAATAAGATACTCCCTCCGTACCAGAAATATATTTCACCGTTAATATTTTTAACTACGTAAAATAACAGTAAATAAAATTTGATACTCCCTCTGTCCCAGCCTATTTTACACATTTGCTTTTCTGGCACTATTCTCTATCAAAGTTTGACCGCATATTTGAATAGATATATGAGCAACAATATTATTATATGTGATATTGTTCAATTCGTCGTAACAAGAAATTTCTTAATGTCAACTTTTTATTTGTCGTTATTACACATAGACAAAGATATTAATGGTCAAACAGTTTCTTGAACAGCGTGATAATGATTGCTGTGCAATTTAGGGTGGGACAGAGGGAGTATTTGGAAACTACTTACTACGACGAATTCAATAATATCACATACGATAATATTATTGATTATATATCTATTTAAATATGTGATCAAAATTTAGCAGACGTCGGTAAATGTTTTCTTCTGCAGCCACCATGGAAACGTGAATAATAGCACCACTCTCATAAACTTACTAATATCCACGAGTTGAACTCTTAAGTCCTTCAAAAGCCACTTTTGAAGGCAAAATCAAACAAGTTTGAAAATATATGAGTAGAAAGTAATCTACATCAGACATAAATTTCAAATAAATATTAGATGTAAGATGCTAACCAAGAAATTAATTACCACAAAGCTGCTCTTATTTAAATTAATGGTCACAGAAACAAAGACCCTACCGACGTCTGATAAAACTGTACTTAATCCTATTTGACTTTGTTTTGACTTATTTTTGTTTCTCATCCTTGAAATTTGATGAGAGCAGAGGCAAAGAAGTTTTGGCACTAATTCCTGCTCAATTTTAGAGGGTTACGTAACCCATTTGTGGGGTGGTGGTGAAGATTGAAGGCACTCTAAAATTTTAGCGAATTGAGTAAATAAATGATTTCATGTTATTCTATGGGTATAATATAGAAACTTTTCTACTGTTGTCAATTTTATATGAAAAACATGTAATTTACGTATTCCCTCTGTCCCAATTCAAGCTGCACATTTTGACTTTCATCAGTTGACTCAAACAATGTTTGATCTTTAATATATTTTATTAAGGATAATTAAAATTTGTAAAAAGTTGATATTCTGAAAATATATGTCATAACGAATGTAACAAGGTATCACTCAATAATATTTATACTTATACACCAATTCAATTTTGGGGTCAAAGTTAATTTTTTTGACTAAATGAATAGTTAAATTGCAGCTTGAATTGGGACAGAAGGAGTAACTCATATGAAAAACTCATCATCAATTTGTAGGAGTGTAGGTTTCGTTATGGATAGAACCTATTTTATAATGAAGATCGTAAAAGTGTGACGTATCAAGAATTTGTATCTAAGTACATCAAGCACGCATTTGAGAATGCGGCGAAAGAAAATGTTTCCTATGTATATTATCCATGCAAGAAGTGGCGTAACACAAAAATGTACGAGGACTCCAAATAACTGAGAGATCGATGAACGATGGTGGTGGAAACCAGCCACTCACAGCGGGTTGCTTATGTTTGCTAGGGTTGGGGGGTTGCATATTAAGACCCAATAAAACTTTTGTAGTTGTGCTGAATAGTCTAATAAAGGCCAATTCTCCAATGTACTTTCCACCGATTCTACAGAAATGTGAAAATTGTAGTAAAATGCTAGTATTGTATTATGAGTTTATTTTTTCATTTTAGTGGGTCAAGGAGAGTGACATGAGAGATAATCGAAGATTAAACAAGGTAAATCTAGATAATTTTTCTAGTTGAGCTATAAGTCTAATATAATCCAATTCTCTAACGTACTTTCCATCGACTCTACAGAAAAGGAAAATAGTATTATATTATGAATTTTTTAAATATTTTAGTGGCTCAAGGAGGGTGATATGAGAGTAGATCGAGAATTAAATAAGGTCAAATCTAGATAATTTTTTTAGAAAAAGTACAAAATGACCCTATTATAAATTGAGAAAGTGCATTTCTAACCCTGGAATATTTTAAAGTGAAAAACTGACCCTAAGTTTTTGTAAAATAGTGCAATTATATCCAAATTACACTATTCAAAGCGAATTCAGGAGTTGACCATTTATAAAAAAGACAAAAATATATCTATTCTTAAAACCAAAATTTTAATGACAACCAGCTCCGCCGCCGCCACACCACCATTTATGCCGCCACCACACTAGCTCTGTCACTACCACAAGCTCCGCCACCGCGACATCGGCTCAGACCCCGTGCCACCACCTCTGCACCAATCCTCTCCGCCCAGACACACCGTGCCACCACCATCGCTTCCTCACTCGCCTCCTCCACACCCGCTAACTCCACACCTCTTCTCTGTCACTAGTCAACCCTAGCTCCGCCCTTACCTCTCTGTCATGCATAATCTCTAGCCCCCGCCACTCCACTCTGCCGCGTACCACCCCTCTCCTACCACCGTTCAACCATAACCCCGCATTCACCTATCCACCGTGAGCCATCTCTAGCCCCCGTCACTTCTCTCCGTCGCATGGAACCTCTCCCCTACCACAGCTCTCCCGCCACCGCTCCTCCGCCACCGCTCAACCCTAGCCCCCGCTCCATCTCTCTCCCGTTACTTCCCCGCCTATCCCAGCTCCACCTCTACATCACCACCTTGCCACCACCGCTCAACCCTACCCGCTCAGTCTTTACTACTCAGCCCTATCACCACCTCGTAACAACTCCTACCACAGCGTAAAATCCCCCCACCACCACCGTGTAAAAGCCTCCCACCACTGCGTAGTAGACGCCCACCACCACGCCAGGATGCTAGCCCGCCCGCTCGCCTGCCGTTCGCACCACCCTCACAAAATGGACCCGGCTTAGTGTTCTGTTCCGGAAGAGGAATAAGTTTTATCTGGAGCGGATGCGTAGGAAATGAGGGGCTGTTATGGGAGAGGAGGAGAGAAGTGGGGAAGAAATGCGGCATGCCGTAATAGGATGTAAGCGGGGAAGAAATGGGAGTGGTGGTGGCGGGGGGAGAAAAAAGAAAGAAAGAGAGAAATTTTTGTTATTTTTTAAAAACCAAGGGCATTAATGTATTTTTCATTTTTGGTTGTTTTTAAAAGTTATAATGGAAGGGTAAAATGGTCATTTCAATGATTTTTGGCCATTTCTACCATTGACATTTTGTCAACGATTTCCAGGGTTATTTTTGCTCTTCCAGATTTTATAAGGTCATTTCTGCAGTTTCACCCAAAACATATAGTAAAAACGCACTTTGCTCTAATTTTTCTTGTTTTGTTGAAGATTCTAATAAATTCCAATTCTCCAACGTATACTATCGATTGACTCTAAAGAAATGGGAGAACATTACCCCCTCTGTCTCATTTCAAGTAACAATTTAACTCTTCATCTGGTAAAAACTTTTTAACTTTGACTATAAAATTGAATTTGTGTATAAGCATAAACACTATTGTGTGATACCTTGCTAGATTCGCTATAACATATATTTTCAAAATATCAAATTTACAAAAAAATTAATTAACTTTAATGAAAGATATGAAAGATCAAAAAAATTTCAAGTCAACTGCTTAAAGTCAAAGTGTGCAGTTTGAAATGAGACCGAGGGAGTAGTAAAATACTAGTATTATATTATGAGTATAACTTTTCATTTTAGTGGCTCGAGGAGAGTGATATGAGAGTAGATCGAGGAATACTAAGTTCAAATATATATAGTTTTTCTTGTTGGACTGAATAGTCTAATAAAGCCCAGTTCTCCAAAATACTTTCCACCGACTCTAAAGATATGGTAAAATCGTAGTAAAATGCTAATATTATAGGGAAAATACAAATATAACCCTGTATATTTGAGAAAGTGCAAAAATAACCCTGAGATAATTTTTAGTGCAAATAGAACACTAACTACTTAATGAAAGTCCAAATATAACCTTCTGGTGACATTTCCGGCGTTGACTTGAGTTTCCGATAGTTGACCTTATCTGAAATGACAAAAAAAGTCCTTGGGCCAAATGTTGAATTTGAATGGATAATTTTACCCTTTCCTCTTCCACTGCCACCACTATACTCACCGCCGCCACTCCGTCCTTTACCTCCTCCTCCGACGACTCTGGAAAACCTCCATTCTTCTACCTAGATTTCGCCATCTCAGATAACGATGACGATGATGAAAGTAGCGAATCTGAGGACGATAGTGTTCTCCCTCTTCAGGTGAGCCCAACAGCCCGAGAAGCAGTGCCACTGTGAGCTGACGTCAGCACCGACAAGACGTCGTCTGCTTCATTTTCAAACTTCACCAAACCGCTAAGACACCAGACCCACCAGTGCTTAATTTGTCAAATCCAGCGAGAGGCTTAGCCCCGCTACTCCAAATTTCCTCCGCCCGGGCTGGGTGGCGATTTGAACTCAAAGACTACAACCACCACAAACTCCACCACCGCCACTCTATTCATCCTGGAACCACTCCGTCACCACCCCAAATCCCCAGCTCCGTCGACGCCAAAGATCCCACCGCAGCCCCATCTTAGCCCTCCACTGAAACCCTAGTCCCATGTCACCTTCGCCACTATCGACCACTCAGCCAATCACCGAAAAATTGAGACCCACCACCCCCTCTCCCCGTTCACCAATCTTCTTCGTATCACTGTCCATCGGGAACCCGCCTCCGCCACACCTCCACCGGAACCTGCCTCTTCAGTGGAGGAAGAGAAACGCAAAAGGAGAAGGAGAGAAACACGGAAGGAGAAGGAGATGAGGGGTATAATAGTAACTTCACTATATTTCAATTTTTATAGAAAAAATTCATAGGGGTAAAATTGACTTTTCATCTAATTCCGGCCTCAAACTACCGGAAAAGGTTATATTTGCACATAAACTAACTATCTAGGGTTATATTTGTAGTTTCAATTATCACGGGGTTATATGTGCACTTTCGTTAGTTATGTCGGGTTATATATGCACTTCGCTCAATAATATATATTCTGAGTTTACTTCTTCATTTTAGTGGCTCAAGGAGAGTAACATTAGAGTAAACCGAGGGTTAAATAAGGTCAAATCCACTCCTTTCGTCCCAGCAATTTCTGCGCACTTTCCTTTTTAGTCTGTCTTAAGAAAATCTGCACACTTTTCCTTTTAGGTAAAACTCAACATGTAAAAAGACAAAATTATCCCTAATAAATTAAAAGTATACACAATCACTCTTTAAAAAACACTTTTAATTTACTTTTCCCTAAAATTCACACAAGTTTTCACATTCTTTCCCATTCGATTACTCTCCATCATCCAGAAAATCCTCTCCTCTCAATCAAAATCCCCTCCCTCAAAATCCTTTCCAGATTCTACAAAATCCTCTCCACATTAATTCTCTCAAAAATCCTCTCCCTCATCTCCAGATTCCACAAAGTCCTCTCCCAAATTAACTCTCTCAAAATTCTCTCCCTCATCTCCAGATTCCACAAAGTCCTCTCCTAGATTAACTCTCTCAAAATCCACTCCCTCATCTCCGACGTCGACCTTGCCACTCAAACCCTCTCCCTCACCCACAAATCAAATCCCCGCTCGCCGGTCAAACCCTCTATCTCTCACACACAACTCAAAGACAAAATCAATTCCGTTTGCAGATACAAAATCAATGTTATCTGCTGAATCTCCCTCGACCGCCACTCGCAAAGTATCTATGGTCGGAGATAAAACTCTCCGGCACTGAGACAACAAGTTTCTAGTTTGGAGCGGCACCTGGTGGTAGAGCTCATTACCGGTGAGAACGATCGTGATGTACCGCTGTCTATCTCCAGCTTCTTCCACCTCAATCGTGAGCTCTCTCTGCCGTTCAATTTTTAGCCTTCTCATTGTTCCATTTTCTAGGCTTTCTTCTATTTTCCTATGATTTGGTAGGTTTTCTTAGATTTTTCTATGTTCAATTATTAGTTTTATCTTCGTTCAATTATTAGGGTTGTGGGAATGAAGAAGAGAGAGGCGGATGAGATAGGCTAATAGAGGCGGAGATAGGCGGGAAGGGAATGGGGAAGAGAGAGGGATGGAACGAAGAAGAAGGGCATTTTGATAATTTTACATCCTAAAAATTAACTTATCAACTTTCTCTTTCTACGGGATTAACTGGGACAAAGGGTAGATAATTTGTCTTGTTGGGCTGAATAGTGTAATAAAGCCCAATTCTCCAACGTACTTTCCACCGACTCTAAAGAAATGGGCAAATTGTAGTAAAATACTAGTATTTTATTACGAGTTTACTTTTTCATTTTTAGTGGCTCGAGGAGAGTTACATGAGAGTAGATCGAGGATTAAATAAGCTCAAATCTAGATAATTTTTCTTGTTGGGCTGAATAGTCTAATAAATACCAATTTTCCAATGTGCTTTCCACCAACTCTAAAGAAATGGAAAAATCATAGTAAAATGCTAGTATTATATTACGAGTTTACTTTTTCATTTTAGTGACTTGATGACATGAGAGTAGATCGATTATTAAATAAGGTCAAATATAATAAAGTTTTCTTGTTTGGCTGAATAGTATAATAAAGCCCAATTCTCAAACGTACGTACTTTCCACCGACTCTAAAGAAACGAGAAAATCTTAGTAAAATGCTAGTATTATATTATGAGTTTACTTTTTCATTTTAGTGGCTTGATGACATGAGAGTAGATCGAGGATTAAACAAGGTCAAATCTAGATAATTTTTCTTGTTGGGCTGAATAGTCTAATAAAGTCCAATTCTCCAACATAATTTCCACCAACTCTAAATAAATGGGAAAATTGTAGTAAAATATTGGTATTATATTATGAGTTCTCCTTTTCATTTTAGTGGCTCGAGGTGAGTGACATGAAATTAGATCGAGGATTAGATAAGATCAAATCTAGATAATTTTTTCTTGTTTGGCTGATAGTCTAATAAACCCTAATTTCCAAACGTACTTTCCACCAACTCTAAATAAATGGGAAAATCATAGTAAAATGAGGGTATTATATTATGAGTTCTCTTTTACATTTTGTGGCTCAGGGAGATTGACATGAGCGTAGTCGAGAATTAGATAAGCTCAAATCTAGATAATTTTTTTGTCGAGCTGAATAGTCTAATAAACCCTAATTTTCCAACGTACTTTCCACCGACTCTAAAGAAATGTGAAAATCATAGTAAAATATAATATTGTATTATGAGTTTACTTTTTTTATATTTTAGTGGCTCAGTGATACCAGAGTAGATCGAGAATTAAATAAGGTCCAATCTAGGTATTTTTTTTCTTGTTAGGCTGAATAGTCTAATAAAGTCCAATTCTCCAGTGTGTAATCCATCAACTATAAAGAAATGTGAAAATTGTAGTAAAATGCTAATATTATATTATGAGTTTACCTTTTCATTTAATTGCTCGATGACATGAGATTAGATCAAGGATTTAATAAGGTGAAATCTAGATTATTTTTCGTGTAGGGCTAAATAGTCACTAAAGTCAAATTCTTCAACGTACTTTCCATCAACTTCAAAAGAAATGACAAAATCTTAATAAAATGCTAGTATTATATTATGAGTTTACATTTTTTTATTTATTTTAGTGGCTCGAGGAGAGTGACATGAGAGTAGATCGAGGTTTAAATAAGGTCAAATCTAGATAATTTTTAGGGCAAAATACATGTATAACCCTAACTTTAGGTTGAAAGTGTCAATATAACCCTGTAATCTCAAAGGTGTCAATTTAACCCTAACTAATTATTGTATGTGCCAATCTAACCCTAACTTTCAAAAAAATTGTCCCAATATAGCCAAACTCCCTAATTCCAGCGTTGACACATGAAATTCCGGCAATGACAAGATAGTGGAATGACAGAAATACCCCTTTTACCAAAGAAGAAAAAATGATGATGGAACTACCCATTTGACATAATTTCTTCAAAACCCAACCCAACTGAAAAATGCCGATAATCACTAGAAAATACCGCTGCTTTGTTGAAATTCGCCATTGATCCACCGAAAACCCATGCCTCACGCCGCTTGCTCACCCCCACGCCGGCCAGCCCTCACCACCGGAAACTTACCCGCTCAGACCCAAGCGCCGCTCATCTCCACCGATAGAAATTTACCCCACAGCTACCCCACCTCCTTCTTTCTCCCTCCCCCCATCACCCTCCTCCTACCTCTCCCCACCGCCCTTACTGTTTGTTATCACCACTAAGACCCATCACCAGAAACCTACCCCATAGTCAACCCAACACCGTCCTTCTCTCTCTCCCTTCTGCCCTCACCGTTTGAAACCCCAACGCCGCTAAGCGCTCATCCTTCCCATCGTCACCATCTTCCTCCCTCTCCCAATCGCCCTCATTGTTTAAAACCCTAGCGCTTCCCCGACTGCATCGCCGCTCAACCTTACCCCATAGCCACACCCTAGCACTTACTCCTCTCTCTCCCCGTCACCTGCACTGTTTGAAACCCTAGCACCGCTTAGACCCCAGTGCCATTAAGCTCCACTATTGGAAAGCTACCCCTTATCCAACCCACTTTTATCCTCCTCCCTTTCCCCACTCACCACCACTGTTTGAAACCCAAGAGCCACTCAAACCGCAGGGCCGCTCAACCCCACCCCACTCAGCCCTGGTGGAGGAAACCTACATGCCGCCCTCGAAGAAGACATGAAACTGAGGAAGAAAAATGGAAGAAACTAATAAATTTAAAATGGAGGAAGAAAGGATAAAGAGAGGGAAAATACATCTTTTCTTGTTTTTTTACAAGGGAAAAATCATCTTTTCCACAAAATATGGCCATCATATTGTTGCCTAAAAAGTCAGCGGAGTCAAAGGTTAGATTGATATTTTCTGAGATTGCAGGGTTATATTGGCGCGTTCAGCCAAAAGATAAGGTTATATTAGCCCTTAACTCTAATTTTATTGTTGGGCCGAATAGTCTAAAAAACTCAATTCTCCAATGTACTTTCCTCCGACTCTAAAGAAATGGGAAAATCGTAGTAAAATGCTAGTGGCTCGAGGAGAGTGACATGGGAGTAGATCGAGGATTAAATCGGGTTAAATCTAGATAATTTTTCTTGTTGAGCTGAATAATCTAATAAAGCTCAATTCTCCAATGTACTTTCCACTGACTCTTAAGAAATAGAAAAATCATAGTAAAATGCTAGTATTATATTATGAGTTTGCTTTTAAATTTTAGGGGCTCGATTACAGTGGCATGAGAGTAGGCCAATGATGAACGCTCGATGTGGAATGTCAAACTCATTTTCTTAGTATTCACGGAGAATATATTCTTTCATTAAGGAAATTAAGTTGACGTTGACCACTAGTTACGAGTAGGAAAACATTCTTTATTATGTTTGCATTTTGAAAGAAAATTTAGGGTTGGAAGGTGCTTACGTAAAGTTAAATTTAATTTTCAATTGTTATTAAAGAGTAAAGCCAATGTTGACCACTCTACACGGAATGTCAAACTCATTTTGTTAGTATTGATAGAGATTATAATCATTCATGAAAATTCATCATGTTCTCCATGTTCATTTTTGAGTGGCTCGAGATTTGACAATTGATTAAATTAAAATCAAACCTATAATGAAGTGGCCGCTATTTACGAGTATTCAACATTTTTAATGAACCTATAATGATTAAATAAGATCAAACCTACAATTGAGTAAATTAAGCAAATGTTGACCGCTATTTACGAGTATTCAACATTTTTTCTTATGTTCGTATTTGGAAAGATAATTTAGGGTTGATAGTTATTAATTTAGGGTTGATAATTCACCGCTGATTGTATTGAGTCAACATTTTTGCAATAATTGATAGAATGGTAATGAAGAGTTTACCATTGTTCACATAAAGTGTCAAACTTTTTAGATTAAGATCTAGAAAGAAAAGTCAAAACTTTTTTTGTTCTGTCTCACCCAAAACCGCACCCAATATCAGTTCATTGTCTCATGTGTCCCAAAATCACATACGATATCGGTAGAGTCACGTGTGGCATTGGAAATGTGGTGGCCCGTATCAAAATGTCCAGATAGAAATGTCGCATAAAGGTTAGAAAGAACATTTATTATGCAAAATTGGCGCACTCAAATTCCCTCAATGTCTACTCAATCCATGCCTCTTTTGATTCTTCCAAAACAAAAACTACAACAAATTTCTCATATATTCTGGGAGGAACCAAGACATTGGTTCTTTTTGAAGAAGGTAACCCATTTTCTAACATATGACACGTTTTTAAGTTTGTTCTTATCATGTTTATCTTGCTTCACCAAATTTAAAAGAAATTATCATTGTTGCATGCTTTGAGGTGTCATAATATATGTAGGTGGCAAAATATTCAATCTTTCTTGGTGAATATGTCATTCTAGGTTTATAGTATTTATAAAAATCCAGTTTTTTTTTCATTTCTCTACAAGGAAGATTGAAAGTGAGGTTTGGAAGTCATTAATACTCTAATAAGTGTTTTGTGTTGCTAAGTTTTCAATATCCAAGGCTACTTGTAATCGTAGAAATTTTTTGTATGGTGAAAATAAAATAGAATTGAGATCCTTTTAGGGGTAATAATATATGTGGGAGGCAAAAGATTCAATCTTTCTGGGTGAATATGTCATTATTGATTTGCAGTATGTATAAAGATCCTATCTTTTTTCTCTTTCTGTACATGGAAGATTATAAATGAGGCTTGAAAATGATACCATGATAAGCGTTTTATGTTGCTATATTTTCAATATCAAAGGCCTACCATGGAGAATTGATGTGATTGGGTTAATTTGTGTAGAATAATGACCATTTGTAAGCGAAAAAGCACCGACAAGGAAGGAGGTGATGATGAAACGACAAAGAAGAAAAATAGAAAGGTCAAGGGAGAACCATTTGTAAGAAGTTGATGGAGATGATTGATAAGGGTAAAAAATGTCCCGTGGTTTTTGATAACATAGGTAATTCGACTGGAGATAGGTCCGAGTGGTGGAGTATATATGTAGACATGTTGGCACGTACTAAAGTGAATATATTTTTATATGAAACATGAGGTATATGGATGATGCATACAAGAGCGGGTTTTGGAAGGCCATCAAGTGGCGTTTGAAATTGAGTTTCAAGACTTTCCCAAGTTAAAGAATAAATGAATAGGTAGAATGGGGAAAAGATGGAAGGATTTCAAGGCCATATTATCAAGAAATTATGTGTTTGATGATTTCTATGGGTGTGATCCAAGAGTCAAATATCCTTTTATTAGTGAAGTGAGTTGGAAGGGATTTGTTTCCAGGAAACTAGCAGATCAATATTCGGAAATGTTTAAATTATATTTTAAATTTCTTATATAATGCTGATATGTTTGAATCTTATAATATTTTAAAATTTTACATGCAGGGGTTGAGGGAAAAAATAGTGCCATTGCTCTACATAATCATGTGTCACACAGTGTCTCGAGGAGGATATGCACTTATTACCAGTAAAATCATGAAAGAAATGTTCAAAACTAGCATGTTGGAAGCAGTGGATGAGGGGATTTCTGAGGAGGAGGCAAGAACGAGCGTCTCATATCCTCGACCGGAGGAGGTCCCAAGATTTGAGAAGTGGTTAAGAGGATTTAAAGCTAAAGAGGGCCATTTCCACACCAACGAGGTGGAGGAGATTGAAAAAAATATTGTAAATAACATTTGAAATGACAATCTTTGTTTTTAAAAAATTAAAAATGAACTCTTACTCGCACAAATAACATGTAAATTTGTAGCGGGAATTAATAATGAAGGAAAGAAGAGGAGAGTTTGCAGAGTTCTGGCAATTTGACCTCGTCACAGCACCAATAATTCAACTTGAGAAAGTCTCAGGAAATGCGATATTTCCATAAGTTTATGGACAGACCACAGTGGCTTTTACCTTAAATATTGTAATTTTTTACAAAATTTAAATATTGTATTTTAAAAGTTAAACCAAGTAATTATATGCATTTGAATATGAAAATTTAAAATATAAAAATATATTTTCTAAATTTAGTATGTAATTTAACAAATGCAGTGTGTAAGGTCAAAAATAAGTGGCCTGCCAAAAGCTTATGGACTTGCCGCCTGTCAAGAGACTAGGTGTGAGCAAAAAACAAAAACCGAAAACCAAATTGAAAATTGAATTATCCAAATTTGAATAACCGGAACCGAACTTAATATACGGTTTTTGGATATCCGAATTGAAGAAACCAAATTATGAATATGGTTTTTGGATCGGTTTTGGATATTA
>JAULKK010000006.1:4092452-4104671 GCA_032355705.1 Rubia peregrina
CCGTCGCTCCTCCTCTCCCCCTCCACCAATCTCAACCTTGCCCCCTAGACACTTCTTCCCTCCCCCGCCGCTCCTCCTCTCCCCTGCCACCCATCTCAACCACCAAAGGTGAAGCTCAATAATAGCAAATGCTATACTGAAAGAGGAAGAATAGTGCAGCTCAACCCACCGAAGTGCTAGAGAATGGGAAGAACAGGGGATGAGAAATCGCCGGCCACAAGGAATCAGAGGCGACTGAAGAATGAGAAAGGCTTTTTGGCGAGGGAAAAGAATGAGAATAACAAGAAATGGGGAAAAAGGAGAAAGGTTAATAAGAGGGGAGGCTATTTTTGTCCTTTTCTATTTTTGTTTTTTGAATTTTTTATCAGGGATATAATAGTCATTTTACCAATTTCCGACGATTTTGTTTTTTAAATTTAATTTTCAAAATTAATTTCAATTTTCAAATTTTATTTTATGAACCGTAATTAAAAAGAATCATATATATTTTTAAAGAATGTAATTTTGATTTTTAAAAAGATCCAAAATTTAATTTAGATTTTAAAAAATAAAAATATTTTTTTTGCAATTTTTTCCATTTTGAATTTTTAAATAGCACAATATAATTTTCAAAAATTTAAAAATTATTTTTTAAAATTTTTTGGTTGGGACACGTGGCACCACCTGATTGGGGCACGTGTTCCAATCAGCTGTAATTTTTTTTTACAAAAGGGGGACAGCGGTGCCACGTGGGCCAATCATGGTCAAAATATGGGTGCAGCAGCCGGCCAGGGCCCATGCGCACATGGGATGATTTGGCTGCTGCACTGGGCATGAGCTTAGCTTTTAGAGCCGGAGCAGCGGGCTACGTTGATACAGCCCACTCCCATCCCCCCACTGTGGAATTTTTTTGTCATAGTTCCGTCCCAATTTTTAATTGAGTCCCCCATTGTACATGCTCTAAGGATGGTTGGCTTATTAATAAGTTTATGGATAAACCCCCTTTTATAAATCTTAAATGTTGTAATTTTATTATAAAATTTAAATATTATATTTTAAAAGTTAAAACAAGTAATAATTTGTATTTGAATGCGAAAACAAAAATATATATAATGTAAAAAAATATTTTTTAAATTTCAAATTTAGCTTGTAATTTAACAAATACAATGCATAGGATAAGACAGACTGTCTGTCAGGAAATCCACTCATAAATTAATAGTATAAATATTTAATTACAGAATATTTTCTTATATTTCTTTTATGAACTAATACTGATTCATATCATAATTGACAATGCAAGTTCACTCTTACTAAAATAAAATAAAATAATTTGGAGTGGTTTACCTTCACACTCAATTATTATTAAAAAAGTTAAGTTAATTAAACTATCAAGTATTTATATGCTATATAATATTGTTAAAATAAAATATAAAGTAACAAATTAAATTATTATAAGATAACTATTTAAAATTTGATTCCGTCTCTTGAAAAACGGTCTTTCCATAAGTCATGGAAAGACCAGGGTGTTTAAAGTGTAAATTAGAAGAAATCAAAATAAAATTTCCAGGTTGCATGAACCGGGTTATAAACTTTATAACTACTATACGTTGCACAATAAAATTTTAATATTTCAACTAAGACCTTTTACCTTTTATTATTTAAATTAAACCCCGTATTTCCATAAATCTATGGAAAGACTGTCTTTCCCAAAACGTTGCCTTACAAAATATTAAAAATATTTTCAAATAAAAAATTAAGACAAACATAGAGAAACAAAATAGTACTACTAGTACTCCTTCCGTCCCAGCCTAAATAGCATAGTTGCTTTTCAGACACTATTCTCTATCAAAGTTTGGCTTCATATTTGAATAGATATATGAGCAACACTATTATCATATGTGGTATCGTTTAATTCGTCGTAACAAGTAGTTTCTAAAGATCAAATTTTTATTTGTCGAAATTATATGTAAGTGAAGATATTAACGGTCAACCATATTTCTTGAACAGCGTAATAATGACTACCCTGCTATTTAGGCGGAGAAGGATGGAGTATTGTTTTTCTAATAATAACCTAGTAAGAAATTACACAAACCTTAGAGGCCAAGAAGCAAAGAGCGCAGAAGGCATGTGGGTTGTACGGAGTCTTCTCCGCAACAGTTTGAAACCAACCAGGTGCGCGCTCAATAATCGTCGCCCCGTTTCTTACTTGGATTATTTTGATGTTGTAGGTTTTAATTTGAGGTTTCTATCATCTTCAAATGTTGTTGGTATTGTAAGAAATTACTCTTCTGGTAGTGAATGGACCGGGGAAGTAGAGTATTTAGATGAATCAGGGAGTGTAATTCATTCAGGTAAAGGGATTAGGTCAGTTGAGCCTGGTGTAGACGACCATGTGCTGTGGGGTGGTTTCAAAAAGCCGATTTCGAATGCTGCTGCTGTGTCGAAAATCATTGAGGTGGTTAAAAGATGGAAATGGGGTCCTGATATGGAGACCCAATTGGATAAGCTTCACTTTGTGCCTAACATGACCCATTTTGTGCAATGTCTGAAAGTTGTAGGAGACAGCGATTCTTCGCTGGGGTTGTTTCGATGGGGGACGAGGCAGTCTTGGTATTCTCCGAGTGATGAGTGCTATGCTACATTGTTTGAGCAGTTGGAGAAGAGTAAGGACTATGATGGTATCCAGTCGGTGTTTGATGACATGGTTCGTGATTCAAGTCAGTCTTCTTCCAGTACGTATAATCGAGTTATTCAGTTGTTGGCGAAAGCTGAGAAGGTGGAGGTGACATTGTGTTGTTTTAGGAAGATGAAAGAAGTTGGTTGCCAAGTTGATACCGGGACGTATAATTTGTTGATAGGCATGTTTCTTGACAAGGGTTTGCCTTATAAAGCTTTTGAGATATATGAAAGCATGGAAGTGGATGGGTGTTTCTTAGATGCATCCACTTATGAGATGATGATACCCAACCTTGCCAAATCTGGCCGTCTTGATGCTGCTAACAAGCTCTTTTTGGAGATGAAAGGAAAAAATCTGCAGCCGGGATTTGGAGTTTTTGCTTCACTTGTTGATTCATTGGGTAAAGCCGGTAGGCTGGATGCAGCGATGAAGGTGTACATGGAAATGCAAGGCTTTGGTATTAGGCCTTCAGCTAGCACGTATGTTTCTCTAGTTGAGTCTTTTGTCAAAGCTGGAAAGCTAGAGATGGCAATGAGGCTGTGGGATGAGATGAAGAAGGCCAGATTTAGGCCTAATTATGGCCTTCACACGATGATGATTGAATCCCACGCGAAATCAGGGAAACTTGAGACTGCAATGTCTCTCTTTATGGACATGGAGAAAGCTGGTTTTTTCCCCATGCCATCTACATACTCTTCTCTTCTGGAGGTGCATGCTTCTGTAGGTGAAGTTGATGCTGCTATGAAGCTGTATAATTCCATGACCAATGCTGGTCTTAGACCCGGACTGAGTACATACACAGCCCTTCTGACACTCCTTGCTAAAAAGAAGCTTGTAGACGTTGCTGCAAAAGTTTTACTCGAAATGAAGGCCATGGGATATTCTGTTGATGTGAATGCCAGTGATGTGTTAATGGTTTACATCAAGGATGGTTCTGTTGACTTATCTTTGAGGTGGCTACGATTTATGGGCTCATCTGGGATTCGAACGAATAATTTCATAATTAGGCAGCTCTTTGAATCATGTATGAAAGCTGGGATGTACGAGTCAGCCAAGCCACTTCTCGAAACTTATGTGAATGCTGCTGCTAAGGTTGATCTTGTACTTTACACATCGATTCTTGCATATCTTGTAAGATGCCAGGAAGAGCATAACGAGAGGCATTTGATGGCTATATTGAGTGCTACGAAACATAGAGCTCATGCTTTCATGTGTGGCCTTTTCACGGGGCCTGAGCATAGGAAGCAGCCGGTTTTAACTTTTGTGAGAGAATTCTTTACGGGAATTGATTATGAACTCGAGGAAGGAGCTGCTAGGTACTTTGTTAACGTTTTGTTGAATTACCTTGTTCTGATGGGGCAGATAAATCGTGCTAGATGTGTATGGAAAGTTGCATATGAAAATAAGCTCTTTCCTAAGGCAATCGTTTTTGATCAGCACATTGCGTGGTCTCTTGATGTTAGAAACTTGTCTGTCGGGGCTGCTCTGATCTCGGTGGTACATACTCTTCACAGATTCAGGAAGAGGATGTTGTACTACGGGGTAGTCCCCAGGCGGATTAAATTAGTCACCGGACCAACTTTGAAAATTGTGATCGCTGAAATGCTCAACTCTGTGGAATCACCTTTTGAAGTTAGTAAGGTTGTTTTGAGAGCCCCGGGAGATTCAGTTTTGGAGTGGTTCAAGAAACCGATTGTCCAGCAATTTCTTTTGAATGAGATCCCATCAAGGGCTGATATACTGATGCATAAACTCAACAAGCTATTTCCTACTTCGGCACCTGAAATCAGATCTCTAACTCCTCCAAAGCCACTTCTTGTGGGAAAGTCTTTCTGAGCAACTCCTCCAAAGCCGCCACTACTTCCGTGAATGCTATCAAATCAGCATCGCTGCTTATGATGAGATCCTTGACTCCCGAGGGTTCGTATGGGTGTCTTCTAGGTGGAGCAAGAGGAATACACAAAATAAACAATTCGCTCAAGCTACATTTGAGTGTGTCAGATGCATTGGATCTTATTGAGGAAGGTCTTCCCTCTTTGCTATTAACCGCTGTATTGAAAAAGTTTGGATGTATACCTTGGTTTATTTTACGATTGGTGGATCCGTAGCTCTTATAGAGGGTCAGGTCAGTTTCTTTCAGATCTAAAGATGCATTTCAAGTAAATGAGCATCAATTCTCTTGTGCGTCTGTATGTTTAGTGTTCAATTGTCTTTGGAAATGCTATATTGTGGCTTATTGTGTTGTATGGTACTGTAATACTTTTGCAGAAGTCAGGTGGAAACATAGCATTCGTTAAGCAAGATATTGCATGCCAAAAGAGACTTTTGTTACAAATCAGACCCCACGGTTTTCTTAGAGGAACTCTAGTAGTTTCCTCAATCTTTCGGTTGCTTTAGTAATTTTTTACCATTTCTACAGTGTATTTACTTCAATATTCCTTCTTTTTTTTTTGTGAAACTTATTTTTTACTTTTAAAATCTTTCATTATAGTATAAAACTATCTCACTTACATGTTAACTTTTATTTTCTTTTATTTAATCATAAAAGAGCACAATTAGATGATAATAAAATATCATTATTATTAAAACATTAGAAATAAAAGCTACATTAAATTTTTTAGCACCATAACATTTCAAGGATCAAATACAACATTTAAAAACGCAAGCAAACAATACAAAATTTTAAGACATTAAAAATATAATGTTTTAAAAATATGATTGTTATACTAGTATTTATTAAGAGAAATTTAATGTAAACATAATCAAACTCGACTATCAATAAATATAATAAACTAAAATGTAATTGAACTATAATTTTTAATATTATTTTAATTAAAAATTAGGTAAAATAACAAAAAAATGAAGCAAATAAAAGGAATGAAAAGGGTGGAAATAAAACGGTTAAAAATAGCTACAGGTAAAGAAATGGAAAGCAGTCATATGGCGTAGAGCGTACTACTGTAGTCACGATACATTCTGAACGGTATATTACAAAACCATTGGAGTGAGTTTTTTTTTGAGTTTATCCCATGTGGAACGTAAAGGAAACGTTTTATTGGAGTTGCTCTTAATGCACACAACCATTTAAATGTAGCCTAACTGATTAATACTTGTCCACTTAAAACGACATTCCAGGATTATTTTAACCATATAAAATATACAGCTTTTAACCATATTTATGAAATTTTACAATATGAATTATCAAATTTAACTCATGAATAGTGACATTAGATATTCCTTTCCTATGAATACAGGAAATAATATAAAGAAAATAATCTGTTTCATATTGTAAGCAGTCGGTATCATTGTACAAAGAAAGCCTAAAAATCATGGATGAGCATCAGTTGATGGAAGCAAAAAACTAAAGCCACTATTCTCACGAATCAAGGCTGGAGCTTCAATGTCAGCTATGTCTATTTGTTCCATGGATTTGGATATGTCATCTACTGAGAATGGGATGCTGTAAAACATAACATCACAGCTCAGAAATTAGAAGTTGATATCATTCATCAGTGGCAATCAATGATATGTTTCAATTCGTCACGGGGCTAACCTTGAGTCATCATCCAATAGGAATGAATTGCTAACTGCATTGTTAGAGTCTTCAGACATCACCGCCCTCATCTGGGCTACTACCTGATGAAAATTCGATGAAAGTTCAGGATTTGCATAGTCTATGAATCAATGATGTGTGCAATGGCATTGCAAAAACAACTTACATCCTGGGTTACGCTATGAGTGCCGTACTTATCATCCCAGTACATTGTGCTAATCCTGTACAATTGTTGGACACTGAGCACCTGCTCCATGAAACACAAATGTTCTTGTAATTGTAAAGAAATTGACTCGAAGAACATCAACAGATTCGAATCAATAATGTACCCACCGGGCAGAGGTCGTGGCTGATTTCATCTAGCGTCTTCTTTGGCTTTTGGTGAATTACCTGAAATCAGATAAGGGTGCACATTTTGAGCATCATTCAACCATCTCCTTTACACAAAAACACAGCAAAACACGTCTATGGCTTTACCAAGAACCCAATAGCTTGTCTGATATGCTTTAGCTCATCCCACGCTGAACCTGCATACTGCAGTATCCACTCTATTATCAAGACACGAACATTCAAAGTTATCCTCTCTCTTTATTTATTTAAAGTATGACTGGGGGTTTCGATTCAGGACCCCAAACTACAGTTTCGTAGAAAAATAGAACTGAATGCACCTCATCAGTAGCAGTATAACACCAATGCTCTAATTCAGCCAGGCCTGCTTTTACATATTCACCATTACTCAAGGAGCAGCACTCCCTCCTCAATAGAAGGCTAGGACAAGAACAAGCTCAGAGATAATTTTTTGACGGCTTTATAAACCTCAACCATATGTGACAAGATGAAGTTAATATAAAATATACCTGTTGAATAATTGGACATTGATGAAAGAAAAAATCTGTGTGAACACTTTACGGACTAAAAATGGCGGTACCTACAACAAATCAAATATGGAAATGGTTATGGTCATAAATAGTAGATTTGAACTGCACAAAATTTTGACTTAATTGAGTTAACAAATACGAACCATGGAACAAATGGTTGAGAAATTCTCTACTTACATGATTTCCTTTTAAAGTATTCAAAAAAGTCCCAAGGCTTGCCACAATCCCTTGCCAATGAGCAATCAAAGCTTGTTGAGCACCTGAGTTTGAACTTGAACGTGACGAACTCTTCACTAAGCTCGCTCTTGATGTTCTTGGTGCCTGTTCTCGGGTAATACAAATTCATTACTTTTCAAAGGGCCTAAAACCAGTAAATTAGACAATGAAACTGTGGAAGAACTTTATTTGGTCCAAAATAAAATCAACCAGTACAACATAACTCAGCAGATGAAGAGATTCAGCTACCTGAATACAGAGGCCAAGTAAGGGTGATATCTCTTTCTTCAAGTTATCGCGGATCATTCCATAAATTTTCTCTACATAAGCTGTAAGTTGTTGTTTGAAAAGTAAAGCAGGGTACTTAGCTTCCACTTGGCGCAAAGTATCAAGTCCTCCAGGAAGACCATTGTTTGAGAAGGAGAAGTTGACTCCTGAAGGAGCTCCTCTGAAACTCTAATCAACAAAAGATAACAAATTTATGAACTCGCTCAATCTGACATCTTATAAAAAATATTCTGAAATAATTAAGGTAAAATCCATGATAGACTAAGATATCTTTTCCATATCATTAAAACGAAAATTAAATGCATTACATAATTCATCCTCCCAAATAGACTAGCTGATGACGAACGCCGACGTTGAGGTGCCATTCCAGCTGCACCACTGGCTTTCAATGTGCGCTGGAGCAACAACAGAAGGGTAGAAGCATTTGATAGCCAGTAGGCTAATATATCATTGTTATCTTGGGTTTTCTGATAAATTACAGAATTTTGGACCTTATAAATGACTGCAGGTTAAAAAAAAGAAACAAAAAAAATCGTAGGATGTGGTTGCAAGTTCAAACCTCAATAGCATGACCTATAGCTTGGATGATTTTGTCAAAAACACTAGTCCTTTCAACCTCAAAGGATCTCCAATGCAGAAGGCACTTATATATGATGCATGCGGCAATCGGTCTGTTGCCAGCAAAGCCCAAGTGTTGCGTAATACAACGTAGTAGTAATTCCTGATTCTCTTGTTGTTTATCGTTTAGTGACTTCTGTGGTTTATCATCCATTTCAGAATCCCTCTGGTTCATCGATACACTATGCAAGTCCTTTTCAAATGAAGCGTGTTGGGGATAACAAAAATCAGTGGTAAAGAAAAGGGGTTATGTTAACTAAGGAAGATAGGTGGAGATAAAACTACTTACCACATTTGTCTTATTCTCACTAAAAGAATGATTACTCTCCATCCTCTGTATTCATGGACAGAGAAAGTTTCTATCAACATTCCATTAACCAAACTGTTGTATGTGGCGATTAGTTTGCAAAATACCTGAAGAATTGATCTAGATCGTCCAGAGAGGAACTTATTTGGCACCATGGATACTGCTTGTTGACGAAAGACTTTGTTCTCTGACTCCAAGTTATTCAACTTCTCCTCTAGCCTGTACACAACTGGAAGGTTCATCAAGTTGCACTTTTACATATTCGCTAATCACTAACAGTACACATAAAGTCAAAATCATGTAGTATAAGTTTAGATATGTCAATGTCTGAAACCTCTGTCCTCAACAACTAGCAACCTACGACTGATTCCCCAACACAAAATATTTTCTGCATGAAACAAGTACTCATCCTAAAAAGACTCGGGTCTTAATTGAAGCTACCAAATCAAATCAGAAGTTTGTAAACTGATAACTGATACTCCATCAATCCAAAAATAGTCACTTTATATTACTTCTTTTAGCATTAGAACGTGGACTTGAATTTTGATACAGAAGAATTTCCGGTTGCAGAAAAGTACCAGTCTGACATTTTTTGACAAGAAATTGAACAAGTTGAAATATCATAAACCAGATCATTTGTTATGTATGTCTCAGAATACCTCTGTAAATTTTCTTGGAGCTGATGAATTTTTGATTCTGCTTCCTCCATTTTTTTACGTCGATCTTCACTAGTTTCTTGCACCTCATTATATTTCTGTTGCAATTTGTCTGAGGCATCCTTTTCTTGTTGCAAAGATACCTGGAAAGTTGGGAACGTTTGACTGTGATTAATGCAATCCAAATGAAAGGCTTGAGGAGATCACTTAGTTATCTTATGGGATTGTTTCTCACAAAAGTCGGTATTAATACTTGTGAATCTTGCCAGGAAATGATTCTGTGACTACTCAGTGCAACTTCAATCCCTTAGCTGAGGGAGGTGTCTTCAATTATTAGCCAAGGAAGAGAAGTAAGATCAAAATAAAGACTAACGCCCTTACTTTTAAAATTTTATTTTCTTCAGTCAGAGATTCAACTTTTTTAGTATCTTCTACTTGAATTGGAACCTCCTTGATGACTGGAGGTGCTTCTTCAATAGCCTTCTTAGCAGCCTCCCGTTCCTTGGCTATCATCGAGTGAGCTTCATCAGCTTTTTTTTGCGAGGCTTCCAAAGAGCTTTTCAGTTTTGCTATTTCTTGTGTTTTTGCCTCTTCAAGGTCAGTCTGCATGATGTAATAAAGAATGCTAAGCAAGTTCAGCAATCCCTCAGAGGTAAAGTTAATATTCTGAGATTGAGTTAAGCAAATTCCCCAGTATCCTTTGTTTCAGTCACGTGGCTGTATATCATAATGTTTTCCTTAAATTTGTTGCATTTTTACGTAACAGTTCTTAACTTTCATCCTTTTACCACATCCTTCATCAGTAAACATTAAACTGAAACAGGACAAAATACCCTTAAGCGTTTTTCCAGTTGCAATCGCCACGTTAGTTCCTCCAATTGTTTTTCAAGTTTGTCTTTAGCCTCTTTGAGTGCTCCAGTATCTCTTGCAGCCTGCAAGAAAGAAAAAATGGATAAATTCTACCGTAGCTCAAAAGTTTAAGGCAGCATACTGTATTTATTTTTTCCTGTGTCTCTTTTCATTTATTCCATCAGTAATATACCAAATGTTCATGCTCTCCATCTATTATAAATCAATATTGTGTAGTACAGTACCATCAAGTCCCAAAAACTACTTAGTTTAGAATCAGCAATGCTCACTACCTAATATCTTCCACATAATAATCACAATCAAGTAAATTTTTATCCTCAATCCCAAATATCCTAAATTCTCTATAACCAACTATATACAATCTCAAAACTGAAATGTCCTAATTTTGAGGCTATGTAATACTCAATGTCAACAGTCTTATTACTTCAAAAACAAATTTAAGCATTAGTACTGAGTCTACTGACCTGTTTGAGCTTCCGCAACTCTCTTTTGGCAATTCTCCCTCTCCATCTGGTTTGGGCAATTATTGTTCCTTTCCTAAGTTTCTTGTGATATGATGATGCCTTGTGACAGCGCCACCTTGCCTAAGCGGAAAGTATCCGGGTTATGAGTTGTGAAATTGCAAGGTATATACAAGATAGTAAAAAGGGTACCTGAATCACAGTAGCAGCTCTAGTCTGCTTTCTGAATGCAAACTTTTTACGAGCGGAAATGGCCCTAATGGTTGTCTGCAAAACAAGCACCATGACCCTTAGTTTACTATATGCTGCTCTGAGCCCCAATTTACGTGCATTTTTTTGTATTTTTACTGCAGCAGCCTCCCTTTTCATTCCCTCAAAATTTCTGCAAGCGAGTCTACCTGAAAACCAAAACAAGCATTGAATAAATAGACTAGTGTGAATACTTGTGCCTGCCTCCCAATATAAAAATCAGTAGTTCCATATGACAAATATTATGATATAGTACAGGATTGTTTCTTTACTGAGGAATGACTCGGTAATGTTTTTGGTGGAATTCAGAGAACTCACTTCTGCATATAGATTGCATACAAATGCTGGCTTTTCTGAATGCAACAAATCGTTTACGAGCATTATGAGTTCTTATTCGCCGTTGTATGGTTTTGGCAGCAAAACTAAGAACTTCTGCCCTTCGTGCATCTAACTCGGCCATCTGACCAGCTCTGAGGAAAACCTTTGTTTTACCTATCTGCACAAAAAATGGATCAGGTACGTCAGCAAATATAATTTTGGAGTATCATTCAATTGGATAAGCATCGATCAATTATGTTTCATTAAAATGATCATGTGCAGTAAGAAAACACAGAGATCTGGTTTGTACCTGAAATCCTTTAAGCCCTTTCTTTTCCATGATCTTTTGGCATGCAATTTTTTCATCAAAACTGCTCAAGGAAAAAGGCATTGTATTAGAAACAGAATGTAAAACCTCAGCTAAAAAAGAAGACAAATGGATCTCCACCACACATGGTGAAAATCCCTACAATAGAATATATCCACACTTTTAAATTGTACTTTAACTAAACAATGTCTCACCTTCCTTCCAAATATTCAGGTGCAAGTATCCCAAATCTATTAATGAATTCAAAGAAAGGTTTGCGAGTAGGATATCCAGCACAACTTATTCTGATTGCTTCAAGGACTCCCTAGAAGAAGAAACTCAAGTGAAATGAACCCCATATAGGATATATAAGTTCAGAGAATGAGTTGCGTTCTTAGGTAGTCGTGCAGTTACAAATAAAAAATAAAGCACATTGTTTGCGAGAGAAAAGTAAGGAAAGGAAAACGTACTCCACAACGCAACTGTTGCATTATATTTGCATTCTCGAAAATGGCAGGTTTAAGAAGATTGTTCGGCTTTATACATCTAATATAATGTGGTTCTGTAGCATTTAAAGTCTCCATCAGCTGTTGCAGTTGTAACTGCATGGAAAGAGTAAACCTCAGATATCTTTGTTTAGCCCTCTTTAAAGGTGGAAAATATAAGTTAACTAGCCTAAATTTAAAAAGGTGATGCCAGAGAGAGAAATCAGAAAAAGATACCTTAAAACGTGCACCAATTGAAGAGAACTTAGAAGATTTTGCAGACTCTTCATGAACTGGAGGAAAGAGTCCAGCCACAAAAGAGCATTTAGAAGCACCTAAAAGGTCCTGATGTTCAGG
>JAULKK010000006.1:4169189-4179535 GCA_032355705.1 Rubia peregrina
TTTTTTATAAAACTAAAATAATTATGCAAAACTACTATTAATTATAAATAATATATTTATTAATATATGAATATATATTCATAATATAAATAAATTTTAGTAAAATTATATTTCTTAAATGAAATATTAAAAGTATTCTAATTAAGTAAAATGAAAATAATTGTATTTTTTATTAAGTGAATAATATATAATTAAATATAATATAATATTCTTATTTAAAAGTATATAAAATAAATCATAATTTTATTTAATATTTAAATATTATTAGATTAAAATTAATATATTTTTATTTAAATAAGTTATAAAAATACTATTTTATATGATTTTGGTTGACACGTGAACCAGTCCGACTCGACCCAACCCGATCCCAAACTATGAGAATTTTGACCCGACCAGACCCATTTGTTACTAAATTTTAGGTCAATTTGGGTCGGGATCTCGACCCGACCCATGAACACCCCTACCACACTCAATTCCCTCACATCTCTCTCTGTATGGAAGGAAATGATCTGAACATTTTAAAATTATGAAAATTGAATTAAAAATATGCTTGTTTTATTTTCTTATAATCTTCTAAATAGTGAAAAAACATCGTTCTACTAACTCAAACGAATTCATTTTAATACTTGAAAAAGACAAACGAACTAATCAAAACACTTCATTTTCCGAATAAATTTTCCGAATAATGGAATGCAAAGAAAATATTACAATCTAACAACACACTCCAAATATTGCAATTTTCACCACCAAATTGTAGAGGAGCCTTATGGTCCTTACTCCTCGTACTTCAACTCATGCATGTCAATTAAATTCTACATTAAATTTTAAAAAGTTTTAATTAATGCACAGATTAAATGGTCAATGACTCGTAATTGATTTCGTGTTTCTTTGCTATGCTCAGATGCTGACACAGCGTTTAAATGGTCAATGAGTCAATGACTCAGTGGGGAATGGATGATTAAGAATTTATCCAAATTTCAGGTACATATATGTTATTCTAAGTAAATTCAGGGATGCAAGAGTAATTCATCACAACCTGTGGGGATCATATGTAAATTTATGAAACTTGAGGGTGGATTCACAATTGGACCAAAAGAGAGCGGAGGTAACTGCAGTTTCCCGAAACACGGAGTAGAAAAAGAAACAGGCCCGGATGAATCGGAGTTGAGTGTCGACCGCCACCCGACCCGGTTCATAGTATCGCCGATGTTACTACCGCCAACGAGAGCAGTTTGATTAAATTTCTTAGGTAACTGCTAATAGATGAAGATCGTTCACAGAGACTTTGTGCAAAATGGCCCAGGAATTGTTAAGGTGAAAAATCTCTATAACCTAACTAATTATTCAGTTTCTCGATAAACTTTCTGATTATGCAGTGTTAGCTTAATTATTCTGTTTTTTTTATAGATGAAACCGGAGGAATCCGATGATTTATGGATTGCATACAATTTGATTCTGGCAGGCGACACCGTTTTATCTACAACTGTTAGGTACCTCCATCACTCAAACTAGTATGTTTAATGCTAGTTTTGTTTGATCATAAATTGCATTCAAATTGGTGTGATTGTTCGTCTCGTGGTTATCATTAAGCTCTGGAAGCTCATTTAATTACATGTAGTTAATTGAGTTAAAGATAGGACTAGGCTTTGTAAAGCTCATTTAATTAAAATAGCGTGTGAAAAATCGTTATGGGAACATCGGGTGTGGAGGTTAGGGTTCATGATAAGGTGTAGGAGCCAGAACTTGGTAGAGGAGGGAGAGTTTACTGACTCAGTTGCAGTTGGTATAAAAGGGTTGCATAATGTTGTTATTGATGATTATTTTTAATTTATTATAGGAAAGTCCTAAGGGAATCGGCTTCTGGAAATAGGGAAGCGGAGCGGGTGAAATTGAAGTTGGAAATTCAGGTTGAGGTAAGATGAGTATCATGGTTGTGTATTGCTTTTAACTTCTACTGTGTTCATGGAAGTCACTAATGAAATCTTATAGGAGAATCCAATGTAATTGCAGAACTTAGAGGAGTTGCTACTGAAACAAGTTATTTGTTGCTTTTAAATGCATATTGAAGTAGCATCTTCACTAAGGCCCTTTTATTCTCATCTGTTTGGCTCAAATGATGTTAGTTTTCATTAGCACTAGAATATAGATAAATCTCTGAATTGTTAGGTGCTGATTGTCATGTGGATGAAGCCAAAGCTGCTTGAAGAGCTGATTTTAGGTTATTAGGATGGAAACCAGCAAGTCTTTGGTGCAGAAACTGGAAATGTCAATGGCGTTTTTTTAAATATACTTTGCCTAGGAAAAACTTGGGAGAAATTGTAACACTAGATTGATATTGACTGCAATTCTAGCACCAGCAGTTGCTCAAAATTTCATCCCTTCCAGAATTACTTGTCATGAGTGGTTCACATATTTTGGCTCTCATGTCAGTCCACCTCTTCCGTGGTACAACTTTTCAGTAGTTGTAGTCTCTTACTTGGCAATAATAAATATCTTACACCTGAAGCTGCACAAAACTTTATTCGCATTAGAACTTCTTGTTGCCAGTGTTTTGGAGAATGAAATGTCAGACATGTACCTCTTACTTGGCATTCTATTGATTGAGCACAAAGTCAAGTTATTGAATTATTATGAAATATATACTTCTTAGTACTTACGGTTGCAAAGTTTTTGGTTTTTGTTTTGGTGCATTAAAGCTTTTATTTTATTATCTGTGGAATTATACATGAATAAAATTACTTCTACTATATCACACAATTGGGATGTTCTACTCTTGATAGACAACTGAGTATGACAAAGAAGGATCTGCCTTGCGTGTAAGAGGAAAGAATCTTCTTGAGAATGAATACGTGAAGGTCCGTGTTTATCCAATACGATGCCTTCAATTATGTTCCTATATGTTGATTCTTTTACTAAGGATATACTTATTCCACCACAGATTGGTGCATTTCACACCCTTGACATTGAGCTACATCGACCTTTTGTCCTTCGGAAGGTGGGATTCTGGTATTATCTATCCATTTATTATGTTTTTTTTATTAGGAGGGGGTTATTTTCTTTTTACATATAGTTATCTATTGCATTATTGAACCTTTATGGAAGGAACTATAGTACTGTCAAATGGCCCTTGAAAGTAAAGATAAAGGTCAGCAGGGTATTAACATTGGATGCTCAAAACCTACACACTGAAAGTATTCTATCTACGTCCAAGAAATCTATTAGAGGCTGGGATTTTATGTTTTTAAAAATAATAATTAATTCAATGAAATCTTAACAATCATCTAGCAATTGGAATTGTATGGTTTTTGCTAGCCTAATTTGTTTTAGGGTTGTAATGACATTAGTAATGTATTAACTAATTACCTTGGGCACTGTAAGGATTTTTAAGTTTGTTAATGCAAGGGAAACTTTGCTTGAGCTGTTAATGTATAATGATTTTTTGTTGTTTATGTAGGAGGTCTGGGACTCGCTAGCTCTAGAAGCCCTCCACCATGCATCTGGTATGCATTGGAATACTTGTTTCTTTTCTTCAATGTGTCTTAACTAAATATTCTGTTTCTTTTTCCACCATGCATCTGGTATGCATTTTTTGTCTCATTGCATCTAACCTAGTGCTGCTGAGAATATATGGGCAGTGATGAAATTGAGTAGTGACCTTTCTGCTTATGGAAAGCTTCTCGGTTGATACTTGTTACTGCTACAAAGTGGGGGTATTTGACTTAGATGAGTGCTGTATTTATACAAATGTGCTAAAAAAATCTGTGGATTTTTTTTTGTAATCTGAAATACAAATTTTCAGGTAGTACTTCATGTCTTCCCACCCCCTCAACCCACACACACAGAGAAGGATCCAGAATGAGCAGAGCACATTGAATATTTAAACAAATTCTAGTTTTTTCCCACATAATTTGTTGTGCGTGTGATGTGGTTCTTCTGGAGTTGCAATTTCCTGGAGAAAGATGGTGCATTTGTGATATGCTTAGCACAAAATTCAATGCTTGTAAGCATGAACATGATGTGTGATTTAAGTACTTGTTTTGATTTTGGTCTATCTGTTGGATTATTACAGTTCCTTCTGCAAGTGCTGATTTGGGTGTGGTTTTAATGCAAGAAGGATTGGCCCATATTTTTCTTGTTGGTAAAAGGTAATTTTCTGTAGTGTGATTGTGATATTATCACCCATATGGCTTGGGTGATCTGGATGAAAATTGGAGGCAATTCTATTTGTCTCAACATTTTTGTGTTTTGCCATCTTTTTCACCATTTATTAAATTTGATTAAGTGTGATTTGTTAATGTTAACAGTATGACGGATACTTGTTGTAAAATTGAGACATCAATACCTCTCAAGCATGGACCTGCCATTGCCGGTTATGACAAAGTATGTTACTCTTGGCAAAGCTATATATGCTTCTACGGAAAAGTGATTGTCTCTAATGGCCTCGTGTATTTAGTTCATGTTCTAACTGATTATCTTGATGTTTTTGACAGGCTATGAATAAATTCTTTAACAATGTTATGCAGGTAACAATTTAATTGAATTCCTGAAGCGATGTGTCTTAGATATTGTTGGAACTTGTAATCAAGCTTGTCTGATACCTGGTCATGTTTCTAGGCTTTTCTTAGGCACATCGATTTCAAGGTTGTTCGTTGTGCTGTGATTGCAAGTCCTGGATTTACAAAGGTTTGTCCGTACATATTTTAATGATTCTAATTTTGCAGGACGATCTGGTGATAATTAGACAACGTCCTAATGATTTTTTTGCCATGTCATTGTAATTTTGATAAAAGATTTGTGGTAATTAAGACAAAAAGATATTATGATGCAAAGGAACTAACAGGCTTGCTGATTTTTGTTCCAGGATCAATTTCACCGTCACCTATTGCTGGAGGCAGAGAGGAAGCAGTTGCGACCTATTATTGAGAACAAGTCACGTATAATTCTGGTGCATACAACTTCGGGATTCAAGTGAGATGCCTCTCACTCTCACCAAAACATTTTAATCTGAAACGGTTGGAAACCTGTCAAGTTCCAAGCATAGACTCAGTTTCAGTTCACCATTCAAAAGAAAACCATGTGTTTATCTAGTATTGCTGCATTGATATTGCTGTGGGTATCATACAAAACAAAAATATTATGTGTGCTACCTTTGATACGTACACATATTTTGTGGAAAAAAAGTTTTTGCCAAATGAAGATGAAATAAATTTTCACGATCCATTTCATGTCTTCTGTAGCTCTTCCTCTTCTTACATTGATATTAGAAAGCTTTGGCTCTAATGTTTAATTTTATTAAGCACGAACAGTTATGAATTCATGGAGAGCACTGTTGATACTGTTTAGTATGATCTGCAAACAATCAAGTTTCCCACATCCTTGCATTCTTAAATAATTTGTCTTTTGTTATTCTGGATTGATTTGCCAAATTCCTTACACTTGAGGAGTTCATCTTTTTAGCATCTTCAATATCTGCAATTTCTGCCAAATCCATTCTTTATTTTTTGCGTGATTCTTTCTTTTACTTAAATTGTTGGAGAAGTTATATGTGTGTATAAAATTACCTTCAAAGGAGCTCATAATATGAGTGGATGGACAGGCAAAACTTGAGAGAGGTTCTGGATGCACCAACTGTTATGAATATGATAAAAGATACCAAAGCTGCAAAAGAGGTACTTTGAGAGCTCTTCTTTAACTTATTTACTGGTTTGTAGAGCTGCTCTGAAATCAGTTGGAATTTATGTGTTTTTCCACCTGCCACCTTTGCTGCTTTGGTATGGTAATCTTGCTTTCTTTTCATAATCTTTAGGTTCAAGTCCTGAAACAGTTCTCCTCCATGTTATCAACTGTAAGGTTCTATCTTTGTTTTCTAATGAATGAAAATGCTTATCTATGTGAGTAAACAAGGTTGCATTGCGAGTTAGAGAACAATGTCTATATAGCATGAGATCTGATAGGATAGCATGATCTGCAATGATTAACCTTATTCGTGTTGATCTTTTTGGGGAGAGTTAAACTTATTTACTCTCGGAATCTTTAGGATACTGATCGTGCATGTTATGGCCCGAAGCACGTTGAAGTCGCTCATGAGCGGATGGCTGTTCAGACACTTCTCATCACTGATGAGCTCTTCAGGCAAGTGAAACCGTTTAATTTTGGACTTAGTGTCTACTTCAACTGAGTTTTAATTTTGGCTATAACTTAGGGTACCTGGATTAAATTTCCGTTTCTAGTTTCTACTGAAATTGAATCTATTGCAAGCCACTTCCACTGGATACTGCAGATTGGTTTTCAACTACAGACATCATTTGCTTGCATTTTCTTGGTTAAATTGATTACTTCTAAAACTTGGCTAAACTCTATTCGTCAGTTGTGGGGCTTGAGGGAGAGGAAAACAACAATGTGCTCTTTTTCCTTCTTGGGTTACAAATGGTGGTAGGAGGGTGGTTGAGTTGTAATATCCTTACCTGGCAGACTGGCAGTAGGCACCACAATTATAGCCAAGATCCTTGCTTGTAAATGTTAATGTAATAAATAATTAGCTTTAAGCTGAATTAATAGAGAGAAAGTAGATTTGTCCCATTGAACCATACCTTTGATTATTCTTTTGAGGTTTATTTATCCTTTGTGAATATGTTAGTGTCTCAAAATGGGTTTCTTCGCTTTTAGAAAGAATGCAAATAGAATTGGAACTAAGCTCATACTGACATGTATCATTGTGGACATTACATTTTTAAACCAACTTTTATTTCTGATGACTATGTTTGTTGGTATGCAGTATGCACTTGAAAAATAAAATGGCATTGATGTGAAAAGAGAAACCTCTATCTGTTACCTACTTCTTCCAATGTTATGCTCTGAATGTCTTGTCTACTTCACTAGTTGAGAAATTTTCATGATTACGAGTTAAATGGGTAAAGTTCCCTGGATCACCGCAAGGTATAACTGACCATACCATTAATTGTTATGTTGAGTTTTAATTTGGTAAGGACTTAGATTGTCTCAACAAATTCGCCCTCAAGACCTTGTGGTATTGAAAGAAGGGCATTTTATAGCTTAGCAACCTTGGTAAATTTTGCATCTCTTGATATGGCACTTCCGTGTGGCAAGATTTTAAAGTTTACTACCTCCATCCCGGCCACATGATATTGATGCTTTTTGTGCTCCAGGAATTCTGATGTAGCATCGAGGCAAAAATATTCAAATTTGGTGAAGTCGGTTAAAGGTTCAGGGGGGAGTGTTTACATCTTCTCAACCATGCATGTTTCTGGCGAACGTGAGTTCTTTTTCATCTTGTTTCCTTCTTGATCTGTGTTTTGTTTGAGCACATTGTACTCATTCCTTTAAATGAAACTGCAGAATTGAAGCAGCTCACTGGCATTGCTGCAATACTAAGGTTTCCTCTGCCTGAGTTGGACGATATTGAGATGTAATAGAAGAGCGAAGTGGAACATTGTAGTTAGCTTATATGTTTTGATCCGTAAGAATATACTAGGATCAAGGATACATTGACAAGACCGTGAAGGCTGTGTATGTCGACAAGTTCAGTGAATCACTATATCACACCATGTATTTATATTATATTATTGAAGTACTATATGTATTTCAAATTTATTTAAATGAATAAAGAGTTGAATAGTTGATAATAATTCATTGTAATTAATGACAATTAATTATGACAAAAAATTAAGTTTAAATCTAATTAATAGCATACGAGGGTGTTTGCCGGTGTTGGGTTCACCGGCGTATGCTCTGATGCCTTTTTCATCTCCGGCGGTTTCTTCCGCGTCCCCCGACCATCGACGCCCCCACCTCTGATCTTGCACCACCTTGCTTCTTGTCGTCGCCTATAGCAGTTCCTGACTCCGATCCCGTCGTGCCACCTTGCCCTATTTGTTGTTGCCTAATCCCCACCCTGCTTCCTATTGTCTCGCCATCCGGCTCTCCTTTCCCAACCCGCTGTCTCGCTCTCCTTTTCCGGTTCTCCTTTCCAAGCCCACCACCCGCTCTCTTTTTTCGGCTCTCATTTCCCAACCCGGTTCCCTCTCTCGTTTCACCATCCAGTTCCCGCTCTCGTTTCACCAGCCCGACCTGGCTCTCGTCACCCTGCCCGACTCGACCCTTGTCGCCCTTCCCGACCTGACCCTTGTCGCCCTATATGACCCGACTCTCTCTTCACCGTCCGGTTCCTGCCCTGATTTACCTTCACCGGCTCTCGTTTCCTGGTTGTGGCTCGCCTTTTAAATCGCCAGCGGATGTGATTTACACAAAAACACTTGTGGTTAAATCACTTTCAACCAGATTCAATCGCACTGGGTTTTCGGACGGTAGCCGGTGATGGCCAGGGGACACCGGAGAAGCATAGTTCATATATTTAATTTTAATTGATTTATTAAATGAATCTTTTAATTTGAAATTCAATTAAATATTATACGCGTATATATACATATTAGGGCGTGTGATAGTAAAATGTAGGGCGTGATATAGCAACACCCTAAGTTTAACTGGCTTATATTTAGTCTTGACTACACTGCATTCTGACATTGTTAAGATTTGTTTTTAGTTCTATGTTTTTTATTTAAATTTTTTTGGTGATTAGATACTCATCCCAGTTAACATATATTTATACAAATTATCACTTTTTAAATTTTGTAAAAGTAAGCCTTGATTTTATATCACTTTTTAAATTTCGTAAAAGTAAGTCCTGGTTTTTCACTTGGCTGTTACAAACCGAAAAGATTAAACTGAACAAAATACAGTAGTAATTTGAAGTTCAAAGAGATGAGAAGAAGAATTTGAGATGAGAAGGAAGGAAGAAAGAAAGATATTGGTAAAGAGCACAATCATGATCAAGAATTACTGTCCAAATGCTTAAACTACTTAGTTAACAATCTATTTATGAATGATGTTGTAATCACTCCTACCTGAATAGATCAAAGATGATACCAAGCTCTGTTGGGGTATGTGTGCGTTTAACAACTTTGTGGACTTACAACTCTTTCCCGTTTCTGTAACTGTCTTGGCAAAGTAAAAAGGCTATTGCTTCAATAACATTGACCTAAACAAAATACTGAACTAAAGTAATGGTAACCATACGAATCCACCCCTAAAATTAAGTGCAATTGGATTTAAGTTGAGTAAAATGCAATTACACTGAAAAATGCAGGCCTCATTGGTTACATCAGAGATTCAGAGCAGATCAAATGAGCATTAGACAGGAAGGAGTATTATTTTTGTAACTCAAAATGTAATTGCATTTCTACTCAATTTTATGAAGTTGCGTGTTTCTCCACGAAGATTCCACGAGCAGTAGATTAGTGGCACTGCTGCAAAACGTGGCATCACCATAACTTGCTGAGTCATTCTCGTCTCATGCAAACGTTATTTATCCCCAACATTTCCGCAGAAAAAACACACGAATCTGATTTCTCGAAACCGAAAATGGGCCAAGGAGAGGAAGTAAAAACCAGAGAAAATCCCCACATCGACATTCTCGAAAGAGGAGAAATCTTCTTCTTTTACCGCCCCAAAGTCGGCAAAACCGAAGCTCACGGCCCGGACGACGTGCAGCGCCTCTACGTCGTCCTCCGGCCGGAATCCGGCCCCAATCCGGTGGAGGAGAAGCAAGACTCCGATTCCAGCAAGGAAGACCAGATCTCAGTCTCTCTCCGGGGGCATGACGACCGCAAACGTCAAGATGACGCAGTCGAAGGTGGCCACGGCGCTGAGAAAGTCGACGTCGAGAAGCAGCCGCTGCTCCGGCTCATCGTAATGGGGAAAAAGTCGTTCCCGGACCCGACCCGGAACCGCGGCCGGCCCTACTGGGGCTTCGTGGAGCTCATCACGACCCGACCCGACGACGTGAAGGAGGCGCTGAAGGGGGAGGAGTACGACACCAAGACGAAAGGGCACCGCAAAACGGAACCCGCCAGAGGTCTCGGCGAAGGGATATACCGGATCCTGAAGCACGGCCCGAACCCGGGTCGGGGAACGCACACGCACCTGGTTTACAAGCTGGAGTTCCCGCCAGAGGACGAGAAGAACGAGGCGCAGGAGTCGCTGAACGTGGAGCGGGAAGGCTCGTTTGTGTTGCAGATCAAGGTCAATCCGGATAATGAAGGTTCGGCTTCGGGTTCGTCGGAGAGTCGGTTCGGGGGGCTGCAGAGTAAGCGGCTGGCGAGGTTTCCGGCGCAGCTGCAGGGGAAGGCGGGGAGGCGGAAGTTTGTGGGGGCGGATCCGCTGGATTTTCTCAACTACGAAGGGTGCGAGCTGCTGCTGATTGCGGCGGCGGATGATGTGGAGGAGGAGCTGGGGTGGAGCTGAAGACGGAGGTGGAGAATTCGCGAGAT
>JAULKK010000006.1:4246839-4266597 GCA_032355705.1 Rubia peregrina
CTTGATATCTCTCGGGTTATAATCAGGTTTCGGGTTGAATCGGTCGTGTCGGGTTCGGGTTCGGCTTGAAATCTCTCAGGTTAAATCGGTTTTCGGGTTGAATCGGTCGTTTCGGTACGTGTCGGGTTCTCGGTTCGGGTTAGAGATTGACAGCTCTAATTATAACGAATCTAAAAGGTATCATTCAATAATATTTATATTTATACACTAATTTAATTTTATGTTCAAACTCAATTTTTTTTACTAAATAAATAATTAAATTACAGTTTAAAATGGAATGGGATGTGTTTTTCAGAGAGAGAAAGAAGAGACTGCAACCAGGGTTTAGTTTAAATTAATTAGTACTAGATAATACCATGTGTCGAAGCATGGATTTATTAACGAAAAGGATTAATATAATAAAATTTATAATTTTCATAATCAATAAAATTTTATGATATTTATATGAAAATTGTATACTATGGAGTTTTTAGAATAAATTTATATATTTATTAATATTATAATATATTTTATATTTAAAAAATTAATTGTTAATATTTAATAATTAATTATTTTATATTTAAAAATAATAATATGGAGTATATATGAATTTTATAATGAATCAGTAATTATTAAATTAAGGTTATAAATTTATGAATATTCTAAAAGTATATAGCATAAATTTTCTTAATTATAAAAAATGTATAAGACAACATATAAAAAATTACTAAAAATAATTTTAAAATTATGCTTATAACTGGAAAATTTTAGTGTATAGCATAAATATTACAAGGTATAGATAAAATAAATGAATAAATAGTTAAAATATATTTTGAACAATTCATTGAAAAAGAATAAATAGTTGATATCATTTAGTGTTAAAAAGCAACTATTTTGTGTTAAAAAGCAGTTGCTATGACAATAATAATGATTCAATTTTTTTATTAGAAATAAATCAACTCTCAAATTCAAGAATATTGATTAAAAAAATTAAATTTAAAATCTATTTAAAATCATAATAATATTTGGAAACTTTAAGAATTACATTATTCTAATATTGGAATAGTCATTTTCAAAAATCAAATTAATTAAAATCTATAAACAAAATTACATTATTATATGGTAATCACATGAATGCTTATTATTATCTTATTAAACATAAAATAAATAATTTTGTAAAAACAATTAAAAGTTCAGATCCCAACTAAAATTGAAAAAGGTGCAATACCTTTAACTTAAAAGTTTATTTTAAAAATCATTTATCTCTTAAATGAAATAATTTTAATTTTTTATTTGAAATGCTATTGACCTTTAAATAAAATTACTCTTCAATTGTTGTAAAAGGAGAAATTTAATATAATTATCTTTCTTGTTAATTATAGAATAAATATTTTATTCAATCATATAAATAGAAAATAGTAAAGAAGATAAAATTTATTTAGATAAAATGAATATTTTAAAATCATAATAATATTTAAATAGTAAATTAGTTTAGCGACTAATAGTAATAATTTTAGAGAACTTTACAAATATGTTCCTCACATACTGTCAAGATATTAACCAGTTACAGACCAACCTGATGCATGTGATATACTCCCAGACGAATGAAGGAAATGGAATAGCCAAACAAAACCTCACTAAAGAATATGCCATAATATTGAAACTGAAAGAATATTAAGAGAATCTATGAAAAGGTAGAAAGTGGTGGGATTTAAGACATTAAAAATTAAACTTTTGAAGCATTGAAATTTTTGAAGAGCATTGATGAGGCTTGCATTGAAAATAGAGAAATTGACTTTAAAAGATATTACATTTTCAATTAATTTTTTGAGTTTAATGTGAAATTATTTGTGAATGTCATGTGACAAGAATTATGTGTGAATGTCATGTGGCAAGAATTATGTGTGAATGTCATGTGGCAAGAATTATGCAAGAATGACCCTTTTTAATATATATTATAGATAGATGTTTTTTTTAGAAGGCATACAGTTCTGCAAAGGAAACAGAAAGGGCATTTCTTCACAGAGAAGAAGGAATAAGAATAACTTTCATTTCCGGCTCAAATTGAAAATTGTGTTCACATTAATTTCAAAGCAATTCTCTTATTCTTTCTACATTGCCTTTTTTCATTAGAGGTTGATGTTAAGTAGATATTTTGCTATATGTTGGGTATATATTGTACCTTAGATAGAATCATTTTTCATTTGTGATATGAACTTTAAATTGTTTTTACAAAATTATTGCACCTTTTAGTGCACCATTTTCAATTTTGTTCACCAACGCTGGTGCTGCCGCCCCTATTTTGTTCACCAATGCTGGTGCTACCGCCCAGAGTCTCCTCCCAGATGTCCACCACAGCTTCTCCAGGTTCTCGGGATTCCAAATCTGTAGATTTTCCCGCTGTTGATGCCGTAGTCTTCCAGGCTGCCGTTTGGGCAGCGACGGACGTCGTCGCTCAGGCCATCCACCAGTCTGCCGGCGACTCTTCTCATGGGTTGCCTCCTACTCATCCCTACTATATGCATCTTTCGGATCATCCAGGTTTGACTAATTCTCCGGTGATCTTGATATTGTAATAATTTTAATGATTGGAGTACCTCTTTACTTATGCATTTTGTGCAAAACGTAAGCTTGACTTTCTTGATGGCTCTATTGTCAAACCTTTACCTAGAATAGTGTGAATTCTATGCTTATTGGTTGGATTTTTCAAACTCTTGATCCCTCCATTCGTGATGCTATTACTTATTGTCCGTCTACTAAGGAACTTTGGGATGACCTTAAGCATCATTTTTATGTTGGAAATGGTCTGCGCACGTGTGAGATTCATGCGGCCATTTATAACAGTCAGCATGTTTATGCCTATTATGGAAGGTTCAATAAGCTATGGGATGAATTATTTTCTTACTCGCCACCTCAGACATGTGTTTATCCCGTTGTCGCTATTTCCATTAAGGAGCGCGAGAATGAGGTGGTTCATCAGTCTTATTGGTCTCAATGATGGCTATCATGCTCTCCGATTGCATATCCTGGTGCAAGATCCCTTGCCTGCTATTAGTCATGTTCATTCACTTGCAATTCAGTATGAGCGTCACAAGACTGTCATCAATGCCCGTGAATTCAATCCGGACACCATAGCCTCTGCCGCACGTCGACTGGTGCCGTTAACTACTCCAAAGCCAACCACCCATGTCCCGGGTAATCTGCCCACCATCACAGTTGATCAGAAGAGCCTCCTATGTACTCATTACAATCGCAAGGGTCACGCTGTCACTACTTGTTTCCACGTCATTGGTTATCCAGGACGGTGATTGGCGATGGTGATCAACAAGGCGGGGTTTATTTGTTACACAAACTGGGAGCTCTACCGTCTTCGCCACCATCTATATCCATTGTCGCCGTCGTGTATTTGTCTAATTTATGACATTAACGCTTTGGGAATCCTTCATCTTCGGTGTTGTCTTCTATCCCAGTTATTGCTTTAAATTGTAGTGAATTGAATAAAACTGCTCCTTGTTCCGTTTGTCATCGAGCTAAGTAGTCTAGAAGTAGTTTTCCTTTAAGTAATTCTAACGCTAGTCATTTATTTGAACTTATACATTGTGATGTTTAGGGGCCTTATAGATCACCATTTTCTAGTGGAGCATTTTCATTTTAAACTATAGTTGATGATTATTCCCGAGCTATTTAAGTTTATTTATTAGTGTCCAAGTCTCATGTACCTGCCAAGATGAAGGAGTTCTTTTCTCTCGTTCAGACATAGTTTCGTCGGCCAGTTCAACGTGTTTAAGCAGAAAATGAAACTGAGTTTCTTCCTCTCAAATATTACTTTGTAGAAAAGGAATTAGCTTCGAGACTCCTACTGTCCACACAACATAGTAGAATGGGTGAGTGGAACGGAAGGATCGCTATATCTTAAATGTGGCTCGTGCTCTCCGTTTCCAAGCTCATTTACCTATTGACCTCTAGAGAGAATGCATTCTTACTGCTACATACCTAATCAATAGCACACCAACACTGGTGTTGAATGGCCATTCACTTCATCAACTTATGCATGGTCCCGCACTGGATTACAACCATCTCTGTGTGTTCGGTTGTCTGTGTTTTGCTTCTTAGCTTCCAAAGCCACATGATAAGTTTGCATCCCGAAGCTGCAAATGTGTTTTTATGGGTTATCCGCTTGACAAGAAAGCTTAGCGCATTTTACTGTGTTTGTTAGTCAAGATGTTGTGTTTTATGAAGATTATTTTCCATATGTATTTACTTATGATATGAATGCTTCATTTGGTTTAGTGCACTCACTATCGCCTGATGTATACGACCCATTGCCGCTACCACCTTTGACGCTGCCTCCAGCCTTCTTTGGTGGCACCGCCAGCCTCTTTCGATGCTGCCGTTAGCCTCTTTTGGTGACACCACCAGCCTCTTTCGGTGCCGTCTCCAGCCTCCTTTGGTGCTACCGCTAGTTTCCAAGTCGTTGCCAGCTCCAACAACACCACTGCTAGTGTCTGCCCCACCGTAGTAAGCGATGCCTGCACCCTTGCCATAGTCCACCGATCCTCGGCCACATCCACCTGAACCACGGTCTGAGCCACGGTCTAACTTTCTAGAGACGGGATTGGCTTCCCCTGAGCCATTGCTTGAGTCACTTATTCTGTCAGATTTTGAGGTTGAATTATCTCCGCCGCCATAGCCTACTCGTCCTCTTAGTACTCGGATTCATCAGCCACCAGTTAAATTGAAGTATTACACCAACACTGCTACTTGTGCTTTAAATTCCCCTTCCGTTCTCACATCCACCCCTGAACCGTCTTCAGGTACTCATTACCCAATTGCTGTTTATCTTTCTTGTATTAAATTTTTGGTTTCACATTCTAAATTTTTAGCTGCAGTTACAGATGGCTCAGACCCTGTTATGTAGTCTGAGGATTTTCATAATTCTCACTGGCAAGCGACAATGACATATGTGATTAGTGCACTTGAGCGAAACAATACATGGGTTTTGTCTCCCTTACCACCTGGTAAGCATGCTATTGGAAGAAATGGGCGTTGCAAACTAAGTATAAGTCTGATGGTTTGATGGTTTGATCGAGTGTTACAAGGATCGGTTGGTTGTTCTTGGAAACCGTCAAATTGAGGGCACTGATTATAACGAGACCTTTGCTCCGGTTGTCAAGATGACTCGGCTTGTCTTGTTTATATGCGGCCCCTCTTGGTTATACCCTTCATGTGCCAGGTCTGGTATGTAAGCTTTGCAAATCTCTTTATAGTCTTCGTCAGGCGCCCAAGAACTGGTTTGCTAAGCTAGCTACAAACCTTCACATTTTTGGCTTTGTTCAGTGTAATGCAGATTACTATTTGTTTACTTACATGCGTAATCGTGTTTCCCTCAATGTCTTGGTTTATGTTTAGGATTTGATCATTGCTGGATCTTCTTCGATTCTTATGGTTGAGTTCAAGAAGTATCTCTGCTCTTGCTTTCATATGAATGATTTTGGTGGGTTGAAATACTTTTTGGGAGTTGAGATTGCTTGGATACCTAATAGTATGTTTTCGTGTCAACGAAAATATGCTCTTGAAATTTTGACAGATACTGGTTTGTTGGCTGCCAAGATTACTATTTTTAAAATGAAACAACATTATAATTTGGCGTGCACAGAGAGACTAGCTTATACTGATCCTATGCAATATCAAAAGCTTGTTTGTAAGCTGATTTATCTTATTATTACTCGTCCGGAGCTTAATTATTCTATGCACACTTTGGCGCAGTTTATGAAGCTTCCACGTGTGGGACACTGGCAGGCTGCACTGAGGGTTTTGCATTTTTTGAAGAGCCATCAAGGTCAAGATTTATTTCTCTCTGCTAAAAGCTCACTCTTACTACATTTTGTGACTCTAGTTGGGCAGCTTGCCTTATTATGCGTCGTTATTTAACTAGATATTTTTTATGCTTGGAGAGTCACCTATTTCTTGGAAGGCAAAGAAACAACCAAGTGTTTCTCATATGAATCTCCATGGGAAGACTTTGGATTGCGGAATTTTGGATCTTTGACAACAATAGGGATCTCGCCCAACCCTAAGGTGGCGCATGAAATTCAGACTCTAGCCCTCAGGGTAATCTAATTTCGACTTGCTTACTAACTAGTCTGCAGGATTAGTTCACAAGTTATTGATACTTAATTAACCCACATGATTAAGCAACAATGAAGACGCTCATAAGCAATGAGTACAACTCAAAAATTCTGAATATTTGTTTGATAAAAGGTATAACAATTCGTTGGTCATCCCCTCTTATTTATAGGGTTATTTCAAACCAAAACCCTAAACACAATTAGAAACTGAATTGACTTATGACAGGTTTAAGAAGTTAAAAAACTATATCTAACTAAAATACCTAAATTAAATGATATCTATGGTAATCTGGTCGATATTCTAACAAATCTTGAAGAATATTACCTTATCTAATCTTACAAAATCCAATTCTAATCAGAATAAAGCTGAATATTCTAAACTCTAATGGACTGATACTTCGAAATAAGGTCTTCAAAGCCCACATGGCCGAACTTCATCAGTCCAATAACCCAAGTTGAAATAATTTTACAACATTTTATAAAGATCACACTACCTCATTAAAAAACCCAGTGGGAAAAAGAGTATAATGTTCTTCACGACGTCTTCAGTTAATCGACAAGCTTGAAAAATTAATCCAAGCCCTAGCCGACTTATTCTTGAATTCTTCATCATGAAGTTGATCCATCAAAACATTTAATGCCGCATCCCTAAGCTTTGTTCTTGACATTGTCATCGATCCAGCCATGTCACTTAGAGGATCCGAATATAACCCTTGAATGTTTAATCTAGTCGTGGAATGTCTTCATTTATGGTGGTAGTCGTCTTAACATCTCCATCAGTTTCTCAACGTTTCGGCTGAAGCTGAGTATCACGCTATAGTGTTGCATGTTGTGAGCTGCTATGGCTTAAGTCACTTCTTCGATCTTTAGGCGTATGACACTCTTCTCCTAGGCTTTTTACTATGATAGCCAGACAACTCTTCATATTTCAACCAATCCCGTGTTTCAAGAACATACGAAACATATTGAGATTGACTGTCATTTTGTTCGTGATTTGGTACAGTGTTGCGAAGTTGTAACCCATCAAATTCGCACATCTAGTCAACCTGTGGATTTGTTTACTAAATCTCTTGGACGACAAGCATTTCAGACTCTTTTTTGAAAGATGGACATTCATGATCCACATGTTCCAACTTGAGGAGGAGTGTTAAGGAGATATTTTGCGATATTTTGTGTATATCTGGTACACTAGATGAAAACATTTTCCATCTGTGATTCTGTGCATGGTGCCTATATATAGTACCCTTGTACCATCAATACAATCAACCGTTCATATTTTACAGTTAAATAAAAAAAACCGATGACAAAACTAAAATGAAAGGTTAGTCGGGCGCTGGTAATTTTCTCTCTAATAGGGCATAAACACGATGATGAAAGTATTCTAATTTTTTATTATATTTTTTCATATGATTTTGATATCCTTTGTACTAATTTATAAATATCAATACACAAAGGCACAGTTAGTGTGAGTTTTACATTGTGCATGGTATTAGACATGGTTCTATAAAATCTAGAACCCCTAACCAGGGGCGGATCTATGTGGTGTCATGGGTAACCATGGTTACCTCATGGAAAAAAAATAGGGGTAATTAGTATTTGGTTATCCCATGTAATTTTTTTTACCATTAATATTAAGTATATGTATTTTTATATATTAATGGTTATCCATTGAAAAATTTCTGGATTCGCAACTACCCCTAACCTCCTTCCTCAATTCTGATCGCGAGATTTTTGTTTTTGTTTTATCGGCACCCTCAGTTTGCTCTGGTGTCTTCTCGACTATGGCTTTCAATCAACCCCATTTCTCAGCCCCCGACATTCTTCTCCGATTGGTCCTCAGATCAATAATAACCGCGACCTCGAGTAGCCTGTGGCAGCCTAGGTTCGTTCATTCTAACCCGTTGCAAACAAGGATTTCCAATATCGTGCCCTCAATTTTCCAACAATACAAACTGTACACCGCTATCGATGTTACCCTGCACTGCCATCGTCAACCAAGCGAGCCAGCTCATTTCAATTTGGGGTGGTGGTGGTGGTGGTTGTTAGGGTTACAATTTAAATAAATATTGCGATACATATTTGGGGTAATTGAGTTGGACATGAAGGTTATGTTGGGGGTAAATTTGTAAAATTCTTCTTTAATGGAACGGTAAAATATCGGTTAGATGATTGTGATAAAACTTTGATATCGATATGAGTTGCGGTATGCATGCTTGCTTTAAAGAGTGATTCAACTCTGGCATAGTCTTGGGTTACACGAACTCCCTTCGAGAATAAAACAATCAAGAAACCCTCTTAACTACGGCTTGAATCAAGAGAATGTTTTTTGAGTAACAGTGTTCGTAATATTGTTTTTGATTGCTACTCATGTCTGAGGAAAATTTTGAGATTTTCACTTATTTTTTGTGTACCTTTACCATGCATGTGAATGCATGTATATATGGGGGAAAATGTCATGAAAAGGATAAACATTTCATCATTATATTAAACCATGTAGTTATCCAAGTTATTACCAACAAATTTTTGAAAAGATACAACATTTCCTTATTTTTGCATAATCCATACTTTAACAAACCCGTTAACCATTAACCCATACCCAATTACCCATTAATCCTTTCCTTATTAATTATGATGACTAACATGGTCCGTTACCCCACCAGTCCAATCCATATTTTTCAATTACATATTTGACGCGTTACCTATTTAACTCATACCCACTAAATTTTAAAATAAATAATTCGCCTGACTTGCGGGGTTACATGTATATTTTAGCACCCTGAATTATTATTATAATTAGAGAATAATTTTGGTGACCCCTTAACTATCACAATCGTCCACCTTCAGCCCTCTATTTTTCTTGAAGACTTTTGGCCCATCTATGAGCAAATGAGTTGGTTTTTGAGATTGTTAAGGGGCCAAAAGTGTTTTAAAATGGCCATAAAACTCAACAGTTTTGCAAGTTGAGGGAACAATAGTGTTAAAAATGGAGGGCCAAAGGGGGATAATCGTGATTGTTAAGGGGCCACATAAGTCATCTGCTCTTATAAGTATTACATTTTTAACAGTCAAATATACTTACTGAAAATCTAAATTTTCTTAGTACAGTTATAATTGAGACAGATGGAGTATTTTAACTTTAGACTAAAGTGCTAAAATGACCATAACTTTAAGTTGAAACTGCCAATCTAACCCTACAAAACAACAAAAGGTCAAACGAATCATAACTTTATGATGTATGTGACAATCTAACCTTGGGCACTGTTGACTTAATTGTCTATGGAAAATTTGGTCAAAATTTAAAGAAATAACCATTTTGCCCCAGGAAAAAACAAAAAAACAAATGTACCCTCGCATTTTCCCCATTTTCTTCTTCTTATTTTTCCTTCGCCCTTTTCTTGTTCTTTTTTCTTCCCGCTAAGGTCCTGTACCAACCGGTGCTGAAGTGACCGGAGCCTCGCCAGAGCTTTGCTTTTTTCCTCTTGGGTTTGCGCTCCGGCCGCGTTCTTCACGTTTTTGCACTTCGCCCTTGTTCTTCACGCTCTTTCTGTGAGATCGATCTATGCCCTAGCTTTTTTCAACGAGATGGATCTCTGCCATTTTGTGAGACTCACCATTGGAAACCTTGTGCTTCACATCCCGCGCCGCCCAGGCCGACAGGGATGACGATGTACCCAGTGGCGTCCCCATGTTTCTGCAAAATCAAATTGAGCGGCTTCCCTCTCTAGTATGAAATCGACTTTGCTCGGCGATTTTAGAAAGGAGGATACATAGCCACTACGACGGAGGCTATGGCCGGTGAATGACAGCCACTGCGTTGCAAGGCCACAACTCCTTCTTTGGTCAGAGCAGTTTTGGGCAGGGCGTGAAGAAGGGAGGGGATGGCGAGGAGGGGAAATGTGTGGGAATGGCAAGTGGTGGGGGTGATGGCGGGTGGTGGCAGGTGATGGCGGAGGGTAGTGGTGGGGGTAAGATGGGGTTTTGAAGAAGAAGAAAATGGGTAATATGGGGAACAAAACTTGAGCTCAAGAGTTAATGAGATTTTTGTCATTTCAGATTCGATCAATGACCAATTCTTTCAGTCAACGTTGGAATTAGACTAAAAAGTTATAACTGCACAATTCTTCGTAAAGTTAGAATTATTTTATCACTTTCTCATTTTATAAAGTTATATTGACACTTTAAATTTTAAATTAAGGTTATACGTATGAAGGTCTCTTAATTTTATTAGGATTTATAGGTACGCAAAAATGACCACATCACCCCCTCTCCATTATTGTCCTCTCATCGTCCCATTTTGCGTGCTACAAATTTGAAAGACGGGTAAATTTAACGAAAGAGTTACCATATTATTCTTAATTAATTTTAATATTTACTAAGTTTTAATTTTGTAAAATTAAATCATTAAGAATAATATAGTTCATGGTAAAGCCTTGAAAAAACTGTCTTTCCACAGACTAATGGAAAGACGGGGTTTAACTGAAATAATAAAAGGTAAAAGGTCTTAGTTGTAATATTAAAATTTTATTGTGCAACGTGTAGTAGTTATAAAGTTTATAACCCGATTCATGCAACCCAAAATTTTTAGTTTGATTTCTTCTAATTTACACTTTAAACTTTGGTGTTTTCATGACTTATGGAAAAATTATTTTTCAAGAGACGAACTCATAGTACATTCATCATTAAATATACGGGCATTTAAAATTGTAGAGTGTAGAGTACAACTCCTCATTTTCCTCTTTTTTTAAATTTTAATATACTCCATTTGATTGTCAAATATTGGTACCAAAGAAATGACACATTTTTTTTTAAAAGTAAATTGCATCGAAGAGATTGTATATGGAGAGTAAAAGTAAATTGTGTGAATGAAAATAATTTAATATTTACAAAAAAAAAAGGAAAGAGTATCAATATAAAAAAATGAGAGAGTACAAGAAAAAGAATGACTCGTTGCCCAATCATCCCCATCCATGTACTCCCTCCGATTCATTAACATTGACCCACTTTCTTTTTTTGGATGAGTTTTTAACATTAGTTCCTTCCCTTTTTGGCAAATACTAGAATTTTTTTATCCACTCATTTATTTTTTACACTTTCAATGCATTCTCTACCACTAATTCTACATTTTTTAAAATGTAAGTGCCAAAAGTAAGTGAACAAATGAATCGGAGGGAGTACAACAAATCATGTTCCAAAAAAGGAAAAGGAAAAAAGCATCCGAAAAACCAAAATTCAAAATATTAAATCCAACTACCAAACAAACAATCCCCTTCCTACTCCCACCAATGTTTTGTAACTCTCTCTCTCTCTGCAATTCATACATCATCGTCCCCAAATATTCAATCCTATTCAATTCTCGGATCCCTTTGACCCAGACCCATTTCCCCGCCACTCCTTTTCTCTATATTTATACCCCACAATTACTGCTCTTTCTTCTCTCCCCTATCTTCAAACCCCCCACCGGTACATTCCGGATATCCCATTTCCTCTGATTCCTCTCAAACAAATTTGATTTTGGAGACAATATCAGATCCCAGTTTTCCCCTCTTCAAATTATATGTTCAGTGTTAGAAACCCTGATTCTTGATTTGATTTCTTGATAGTTGATGATATCATGTATAACTCGCCGTTTGTAATCCTGTTCGCCCTCTTGCTTTCGTTCCCTCTCCTCTTCCTGTTCGGCCCGCGCCTTCTTCCGCCCAGGCACGTCGAAATCTCCCTCGCCGACGAGCTTCACGACCTCGCGTTGTTCCGACGCGCCACCCTCGCCTCCCTGGTGATCAACAACAAGCACCACCCCCGCCACCGCGTCCGTATTGGGTCCACCAACGCCGCAGCGGCGACTGAAGGTAACCGCCCCAAGATTGCCTTCCTCTTCCTCATCAACTCCGACCTGCATTTCGCGCCTCTCTGGGAGAAGTTCTTCGCCAACCGCTCCTCGCTGTTCAATATCTACATCCATGCGGACCCCACCATCAAGGTCTCCGACCCCGGAGGCGTGTTCGAGGAGAGATTCATCCCGGGGAGAAAAACGGAACGCGCGTCGCCCACGCTCATTTCCGCCACACGCCGCCTGATCGCCCACGCGCTCCTCGACGACACCGGCAACACCTTCTTTGCGGTGGTCTCCCAGCATTGCATCCCTCTCCGCTCCTTCGACTACTTCTACAACTCGCTCTTCATGAAGCAGATCTCCGAGTCGGCGGCTAGTTCCGGGCGCGTGTTCCGGAGCTTCATTGAAATCCTCGCCGGAGAGCCGCAGATGTGGTCGAGGTACATTGCTCGCGGCGAGAACACTATGCTTCCCGAAATACCCTTCAGCCAGTTTCGAATTGGGTCCCAGTTCTTCGTCCTGAACCGAGCCCACGCGTCCCTGGTGATCAAGGACCGGAGGCTATGGAGGAAGTTCAGGCTTCCGTGCCTGAATATGCATTCTTGCTACCCGGAAGAGCATTACTTTTCGACCCTTTTGTCGATGGAGGATCCGGATGGGGCCACGCACTATTCCCTGACCCGGGTCAACTGGACCGGGAGCGTTGATGGACACCCGCATACGTACCAGCCTGCTGAAGTGTCACCGAAGCTCATCAGGGAGCTCCGGATTTCGAATTCGACGTATTCGTTCATGTTTGCGAGGAAGTTTGCCCCAGATTGCCTGAAGCCTTTGTTGTATATGGCCGACAAAGTCATCTTTCGTGACTGATTCTGTCCCGGTAAGCATTCTTGTTCTTAGGATTAGTTTTACTTAAACTCTTTCTATATGTGGCTATTTGCTTTCTGGATATGAGATAGGAAGATAAGGAATGGTAACTCAATTTGTGCTCTTCTTTTTTTGGGTGTTTTTTCCCTTCTGGATGATGATTATTTGGCATGTTAAAATTGCTTTTACTTAGTAATTTACTAATTAGTGACTGGCTATGTTGCTTTCAAGGTGAGTGAAATGAATATCATCTCACAACTTTTCTAAATGTGCTATCTAGGGTGGTGAGAAAAGGTTTATAATTCACACACGACAAATAAATTCTGATAGATTTGGGGCTAAATTGCATCTATCTTCTGCAACACTTTTGTTGTGAAGAAAGCTAGTGATAATTACAACATACCAAATTGTTAGACGGGTCTATGCCGAGTGGTGTATGGAAGCCGCATAGATTCATTTTTTGTGGTTGTGGGTAGAGTTTGAAGATCATGGTATGGTTTTTGGGTTTTTTCTTCCCAAAGAGCAAAGGATTGAGTTTTATTTGATTAAGTTTTGTTATGGATCAATTATGTCTTGGTTCTGAATCTTGGTTGACCTGCTGCTAGAACTTAGGAAGTAAGAAGGAAGGTTTCCTTTTGAGTTCTTTAATTAGTGATAATGGTAATATGATTTGTTGCTTCAGTGAATGCGTGGCTACTTGATAATGGAGTATGTTTTACCATCTGAATACAATCTTATGTTCTTGGAAGTTGCGTTTGAACATGGTTTGGAGTTTCAATGTTGCATGTGGGCAAATAGATCATGTTACCGAGATCCATTACCATTGCGCGTGCAATTTCATGGTACTATTATGATTAAACAATGTAGATTCATGACTTAGAATATTCACATGCTGTCTCCACTGCATGATCCTTTGTGCTTTGACTCACGTGAGACATTCGTTTAAAACTTTGTTCCAGACTAGCAAAATAGCCATTGGGAATGGAAATGAATAAATAATAAATGCTCGGGAGCTCCCCTCGACCAATTCGACAAGGCGTGATTGGCTGGACTGGGCAGTTTCGAGCGAAGTGGTGGTGGTATTGTTGTGGAGTGCTGTACAGATGTAGTGAAACTGTTCTCCATGATTGGAATACATATGTGTAAGAGGTCCTTGGATCCCGAGGCTTGAGAAATGAGGTATATCTATCTATATAAATGTATAGTTGATAAGTAAAGGCTTGAAGGGGAAGATGCGGTAATCCGGGCTTAGTGTGGAGTTTTGAGAGGATTAAAAAGGGCAAAAAGTAGCAAATGGCTCATTGCTTCCTTTATCCTTGGTAGTATCTGGTTTGTTTGTGAAAACAAACGAAACAATGTTCCAAAGGGATCTCCCATTTGCTGTGCCGCATCCTAACCCCTGTTCTTGCTTCCCTTTTGAACAACGCTGTACATTATTTGTGATGAGTTCGATTAAAATGTGCTTTTTGTAGCATTCTTGGTTTGTTCTTCCGACTCTCTGTATGACTATTGCTAGTTTGATAGCTTTTGGTAGGATTACTTGGTGTTTCCTATCTGCAGCAGGTTTTTGCTCTGTTTTTTCCTTGCAATTCTTACCAATGAATTATATCATCGGTTAGAGTTGTTCCATAGCCTTGATTTAAAATTGGGCGACTTTTTTCTCGTCTATAGTTCCCGTGACCTGCGTTATTTTGTTAGCCGTACAAGAATCATGAAATGTAGATTGAATTGTGTGGTGCTGAATTTCTGAGAAACTGGACAGATTTGGTGACGTACAATAGTGTCACCAAATGTCAACTAAAAAAAGGAGGCCAGTCGGGATTTAGAATCGAAAACGATGGGATAACTTTTCATTTCTTTAATAATTATATGACCAGACTGGCAGAATCTACTGTAAACATTTTTTTAAAAATATCTGTCCGCCTTTATATTTTAATTTTATAAATATATTTTAAAGTGATTAAAATTACTCTCTATGTCCCGGCTTTATTTGTTTGCATGGTGAAAGAGGGAGTAGAAATTTTGGTCTGTTAATTCCCATCTCCCCTCTTATTACTCCTTCACTATCATCTACTTACGGTCTACCACTGCAATTGTTGCCACCAGTCTGCAACCGCTGCCACTACCATCACCTACACAACTACAAAGCCACCATCTCTTGCACACAATTTTCCACCGCACAACTTTTCACCCAAATCGATTAAAACGCTCAATCCATTTTTAGAAATTAGAACCCTCGGTGTATGGATCCTTCTGATCTACTCCCTCCGTCCCACTTTAGAGTTTCGAATTGCTTTTTCACGGTCTTCAATGAGCATGTTTGACCGTAAATATTTCTAGTTGTATATAATAATGTCACATAAAAAATTAATATTTAGAAAATAGACATTAAGACAAATCTAACGATATGTCACATGATATATTTATTGTTTATATTAATTTATATTTAGGGTCAAAGTTTGACTCTGAAAAAGCAAATAGAAAGATCATTGTGGGACGGAGGGAGTATATATTAGTTCGTGTGTTTCGAACGTTTGTTAATCATTTTAATGACTTTATTTAGACTTTCACTTACTGCAAGATAATAATGGACTTACAACTAGTAAAGATATATTATTTCATGTGTTTACAATGTTTGTTAATTATTTTAAAAACTTTGTTTGTACTGTCACTTTCTGTAAGAAATTGATAGACTTACGACTAGTAAAGATATATTAGTTCACGTGTTTAGAATGTTTGTTAATTGTTTTAAAGACTCTATTTAAACTTTCATTTTTTGTAAGATATTTGCAACTAGTAAAGATATATTAGTTTTTGTGTTTAGAACGTTTTAAAACCGTTTTATAGACTTTGTTTCGACTTTCACTTCCTGCATGATAATAATAGACTTACAACTTGTAAAGGTGTATTAGTTCATGTGTTTATAATGTTTGTTAATCATTTAAAAGACTTTATTTATACTTTCATTTTATGGAAGATATTGATAGACTTACTACTAGTAAAGATGTATTAGTTCACGTGTTTTGAATGTTTGTTAATCGGTTTAAGGATTTTGTTTAGATTTTTATTTTCTACAAAATATTAATAGACTTACAACTAGTAAAGATATACTATTTGTTCACGTATTTAGAATATTTGTTAGTCATTTTAAAAACTTAACTAGTATAAATTTTCATTTATTGCAAGACATATGTGTGTATATATAAACATGCATTCAAATATTATTTTAAATATTTAGTTTATAAGTATGTTCATTTTTTTTGCAAGATAAATATAGAACTCACATCTAGCAAATACTAATACATATTAGTTGCAATAACATGGTGACAAAATTGTGTCATTGCTATTAATTTATTTTAATTTGAAGTGATATAATATAAGCTTTTAGCATTAGTTCATAATTATAAAGTAATTTTATTAATTAGTAATGGACATCACATAATTGTATGACTGATATAATTTTTGAGTTCATAATTTTAATTGATTAGATCATATATTTTAGACATCAATTCATATTGTTGAATAAATTATTAATAATTAATAAAATTGTGATTGATATAAAAAATATATTTATAATCTTAAGTGATTTATCACATCTTTTAAACATTAATTCAATATTATTAATAATTTTCAAGAAAGAAATATATGGAAGCACCTAGCGCTGCATCCCATGATTCCATTCTTCAAGGTTGCATTTGGTCTCTTCGTCCCTGGTCGCGTGGGAAATGGAAAGATGGAATGAGCTTGGGAAAAAGGAAAGAGGAAGCAGACGTTGGAGGTGGGCGCGTGAGAGGAACTAAAGGGGAGGAGAAATGGTATTTCAGACTCTTTTCCGTGGATTTTATAAAAGTTTCTGTAAATTGCACATTGATCCCTAGTCTCACCATTGTATATGGTGAGGCGGTCTCACACGAGACTTTCTCTTATGGAAATATAGGGTTTAATTAGAATAATATATAGGTAAAAAAATTTATTTGCAATATTAAAATTTATTATGCAACATGTAGCAGTTATAAGTTTATGACTCGATTAATTGCAACCCAAAAATTTTATCTTAGTTTATTCTAATTTACAATTTAAACCTTAGTTTTTCCATAATTTATGAAAAGATCATTTTTGAAGAGATGAACTCTTTAAAAAATAATATCTCAATTAGATAATTGTGCGCTAATATAGAAATAGAGGGAGTATTACTCATATTATATACAATCACCACTACTTGAATATTTTGAAACTTGATGTTAATGATTGGGACATCCAAAACCACCACCACACCACACCACACCACACCCAAAGACCAAAATATAAGTCTAATTTTGGTTTTGGACCACTGCACTGGAAAATTAATTCTCAAGCAAAAAAAAGAAGAAGAGATTTGACGTGATTCATCAAATATGTTACTTATCTTCCTTTATAAATAAAAATGGATTATTCCTATTATTCAAAGGTAAAGTTTCAAAAAAAAAAATCACCTTTCCATAGGCATATACAAAGACGGGTTGAATTAAAATTATATAAAGGTAAAATGTTATAGTTGCAATATTAAAAATTTACTATGCAACGTGTAGTATTTATAACTTTATGACCCGATTAATGCAATCCAATTTTTTTTATCTTGATATATTCTAATTTGCAACTTAAACCCTGATTTTTTTCATAACTTATGGAAAGACTGACGAGCTCTCATTCAATTAAGTCAAAAATTTTAAATATCAGAAATTACGTCACACGTACAGAGCCGTCCGTCCAAATTACAAAATTAGAAAGATTACACCTTTCCAACACTTCTTTATAGAATAACTTCCTAACTCCCTATTTATAAGAGTTCACGTGCAAGCTCTAGAATTTCTAATTCATGTATCAAATCTTGGGTGGTTCATCAATTCATAAACCAACTTATGAATTTCTCAAGCCACGAACTGACTTTTGAATTTCTCATTCATTAACCCGTGATTCTTGAATAACCCTTCGTTATCTATTTTGAAATTAATGGAAACCCCTAGCATACAGTTTAAAAAATTATAGCGAACGCGTTCACGGAATGCTGAATAATCTCTATATAAAAAGGTTCAAGAATTTAAATCTTTTAGCACAGGTGTATTTTGTGGAACATTTCAAATGGAAATAAATATAGCTGTAAATTGGAGAAAGGGTCACATTCCTAGGAAATACTAATCGTTATTAAATTATTGAATACAAGATTAGAATAAAGCTTAGCTCATTTAGTCTCGTATGTGACAGATTCTATTGGCATAATAGAATATTGCCACGCTGAATTGCTTCAAAATACAATATTCCCATTTGTGATCTTGAAATTGACGATCCTAGTATCCTACTGAGCGGTGCCTAAATTTTAATTTATTTCAATTTAGCCACATCTGTCAATTTTAAATTAATACTATGCAAAGTTTTGGGAAACACTACCGGCATAGGAAAAGTCGAGGTTGAATTACAATTATAGAAAGGTAAAAAGACTTAGTTGCAACATTAAAAATTTATAGTACAATGTGCAGTAGTTGTAAGTTTATGATCCGGTAAATGAAACCCAAAAAAATTATCTTGATTTCTTCTAATTTGCAATTTAAACCCTGGTCTTTCCACATCCGTCTTTCAAGAGACGGACTCTTAATATTGTTAGAAAGTTTCTTATTAAATCGTTTAATAGTTAAATCAATCATGAAAAAGTTATTCTAATAATTTTTCAGGTCAAATTGTAATTATTTATCTTTTGAGATATATGAATCTAGTTGAAATAAATAATAACAAACACAAAATCATTATATTAGTTATATTAATTATAAAATGATCCTATTAAGGATTAGACGATCTAAAAATAAATTTTTAATAATATTATTTAATGTAATTTAGATCTATCGGTACTATTTTTTATTTTATTCATTTAGTTTACTTCACTTTAACAAAAAAAAAGAGCTTAAAATAACCATGCCTTAGTTAATATTTTCTTCCTCTTTTCTTCATATCTTCTCAGTTGAGAAAATGTTCATAATTATGGTGAGACGGAGAGTCTAAATATAATTATTTAAAGATGAGAAATAATATGGGGTGCATTATGTAATTTTTAAAAGTTTACTTATTACTTTGTCTCACCATGACTTATGGTGAGACGGTCTCATATGAGTTTTTCTCTTTTATAAATATCTCAAAAATGTATTTTTTAGTTAAAAGGGGATATCATTATGACACAATTTAAATCCAAAAAGTTATCAATTTTTTTGCTGAAATGTATTAATTCTTTTGAAACATAAATGAAATATCGAGTACTTTTATACTAGGATAAATTCAAAATTTAAATATCAAACTATGAACTTTTAGTAAAAGTGAACACCATTTTGGACAATCTCTCCACCTCGATATGTACTGTAGTTAACAACTTAATATTCCATCTTAACACACAAATTTATCACGAGATGACGAATTGACTATAGTACTCCCTCCGTCCCAGGGGAACCTGCAGAGAGAGAATTTTCTCCTCCAAAGTTCTCCTGGGCCCATCCTGTCAGTGCACCCACGTGAAAGGCTGTTTAGCCAAAAGAGAAAATCAGTAAGTGAATAATTATGGGGGTAACTTCCCCCCCCCCTTCATTAGTTGTCCTCTTCCCGCCCTATTGAAGGGCTGGGAAAGGCGCCAAAAATTTACAAGGCACTTTTCTGATACTGTACCTACAGTATAAAAAACCTCAAAAAATGCAGAGCATCCATCTCTATAAAAACATATCCTATCTTGGTCATAAATTCTGGAAACAATAAAAAAGATGAACTATTTCCTATATAAAACTCCAAGAAATGTTGGAGGTTTTTTTTTGGTGACCCCAGGTAGAAAACACATTTCATCGAGCCATCCCGAGCACACTTAGGTGTTGGTTGCTCTAAACATTTGTTCATCTTCCCATCATCATTGGGTTTCTCTTCTTCTCGAGTCGATGCGGGTCAAAA